>APFE030963309.1:14541-56975 GCA_000404065.3 Pinus taeda | reverse complement strand
CTATCTTGGAGAAGGAAGCTCTAGAAGTGGAAGCAAAGAGGGAGAAATAGATGAAGAGAGCATAGCGAAGGAAGAGATAAAAGAAGAGGCTATAGGAAGCAGAACTGAAGCTGCAGCAGATAAAGAAGAAGTTGAAGGAAGAACAAGAGTTGAGGAGGAGAAAAAGAGAAGAGAAGCATAAACATGGAGAGGAAAAAAAGGTAACGTGTGATGATAAAGAAAGTAGCACCAATATAGTTTGTTGAGCTGGAACATCCAATAGTTGAGGAAGAGGGTGAACAGATGAAGGATCACTAGCTTGTACCACAGATTGAGAAACTAATCGAAGTGACAGACATGGAGTTGGAATAGGAGCCACAAAATGAAGACATTAACCTCATGCCAAAAGCACTAGAGGTCATCTCTTAGTCTCCATCCCCTCTAGTGTCAGAATCAGTTCTGAGTGAACAAGAAGATATTTTTATCCTTGATGATGATTTGGTAATGGATGTGTATAATATATCATTTAACGAGTTGCAGAAGAAGATTGTAGAGGCATAGAGGAAGAACTTTCCTGATGATCACACATCCTCTGTGTTCATTAAGGAAAGGGTGATAGTGTTAGACATGAGGACGCATCCAACTATCCTTTCCAAAGCCAAATTGGCCTATGCAGGAGAAACAAGCTCAAATGCTAAATACTCGATGGCCAAGAATAAACAACTCGAAAAGAGCTTGCAAGCTAGTAGGAAAGAGGCAGAACAACTCTGAGCTTCAACATAGAATGCAATTTCTGCATTGGATGAAATGAGGACAACAATACTTGTTGAAGTATCAACACTTAGTGTTACCATGCAGAAGCTCTATGATGGATTTTTCATCATGCATAAAGAGATTTTCCATGTGCATGGCCTACAAAATACATGCTTCTATCTCCCATGTACAAGGGTGGACAATGGGTACAATGGGTCCTGCTTGACTTAGTAAAGAAAATGAAGCCATGGATAGAGCTCGAGAAAGCGAAGGTTTGAATGTTGATTTAGAACTACAAGCAACTCGCCCCACTGATCATTAACATACATGCCTCATATGTGCGGTTGTACAATAGTTTTTATTTCATGGTGAGAAAGCAAAAGATCCCATCAATAAGTTCCCTCATCGATTCCAAACACAGGAACCAAGTCTTTCTAGATATCGATGAGTACATGGAACAACTAAGGTGAGAGGCCATGAGGGAAGACTTGGAGTTTAACACACACAACATGTAGAAGTACGTCATTGGTCCTGTTAAGGTCAACACCATGCTTCTCATGATTCTGAACAAGTTGGATACAGGTTCCAAGACCATATACCTAAATGCCATGAGGCAAGATTCCACTTCTAAAAATACATCATCAAACAGTTTGGGGACACCATCACACAGTACCAAGCTTGGCACCGATATGTGATCGAGAAGCATAAAGTGGATTTTGTTGAGTTGGACTTTCCCCAAACTCCAGAGTCATAGTGTTGTGTCTTGTTAGGTTGTCTATAGCCTATTTTGTCTTATATGGGTACATGTGGAAAATTTAATATTATTTTTAAATATGTTGTAAGTGAAACTCCAAGTGTCATTAGTGGAATGTGAAAGGTCATGATGTTATGTAACGAGTTACTTGTAAATAAGTTGAACAGTCATGGGGGGATTCAAAGAGTCACAAAGGGGAATGCCAAGGGTCACACCACCCTTTGTTATAAATGGAAACTCATAACTCATAGAACAAGATTTTGGGAGCCAAGCTTTTGGCTAGGCTTAGCCTTAGAGAAGGCTTGGGAGTATTGTGAAGATCCTTGGCCTCTCCATATCATAGAGTGAGTATACTTCTTTGGAGGAGCACGTGTTCTTGACTCTAATGATCCACTATTGGGGCTAATGGTCATCAATGGTGTATGTATGGATGGAACTTTCACTTATAATAACAATATCAAAGCCAACACGCTTTCATGGATATGTTGTTAATGTAGTTGGAATATTTTGGTTGCATTGGAAATGTATGTTATTTAACTTATGCATATGATTATGAAATATTTATATGAATTTGTATGAATCCTATTGAATGCGTGTTGTTATATTAAATCATCACTTTAATTTGTGGACTATTCTACATTTTATCTTGTGAAGTCATTCCGCTCGTGTGTTCCTTTCAATATGTGTACTATTACAGGATTCTAAGGGGCACACTTCCTTTTCCCCTCCATGTGTTAGAAACTTCATGAATCACACCTGACTCTCCACAAGGTCACACACTTTCTCTCACAAATTTATCATAATTTCCTCTGCGCGCTACTGAGGCCAAGGCATTACACTACCACCCATTGCTGGGACTTTTAATCCAAACGATGTGAGGTCTAGTTGGGACTTCATATCAGGGAGATGCCTTGAATGTTGGTGGGTTCAACACCATAAATAGAGCCCTATGAATATGATCCAAATATGGGAAATATATAAGGTCTCCCTTCTGACTTCAAATGGCATGTTCCGTCTCTTTAGTAGAAGTCTTGAAGGGCCCAAATTCTAGCTCTGAGAGAATTTTTTTCTACCATTTTTTGGGGAAAAGCAAAAGCCTAGAACCCATACCTAGCTCCAATTCATCCACGATTTAATATTACCAACACCCATATATTTACTACAAAAGGTTATTACAGTTTCCTTCTCATATAACTTAGGAATGTCGGTTAAATGGATATCTTCCACTATACCTATCCTTTCTTTGTCTCTATGTTTGTTGACACATCTAACCTTGCACCTAAAAGAATAACACTACTTAAATGAAAAGTTTTTCTCATTTTCAAACTGCGACGAAGGAAAAACAACTCTAGGGAATGGTGATGTAGTAGGGAGTGTTGAAGGCTGAGATCAAGGTTTCATTGGAGACTAAGGAGATGGTGCAATGAAATATATAACGAAGGAATTAGATGGAAAACTTGATACTAGGCTTCTTATACCTTTCGACATAGGATGCAATAGATATTTTTCATTTATATGCTCAAACAGACCAGTAACATGTAGGTGGATAGCTTGGCATACTACCCTAATGAAATCCTTGTCTGAGTGAAATATTTTAGTTGAGGATGTCATATAATATTTGTAGACTGGTAGATATTGTTGCATGGTCTCTTAGGATTTTCAACGTTTTTTTAACTTTGGAACCTAAGCCAATTGTCAAGGTTTACCTTGATGTGATCTCATGCATCTAGACTTCCAAATATTGTTAATGTGATCCTATGAAAACAACATCTTAACCTACATAAACCCTAACACCTTGCAGAAACGATAACCACAAAACTCCTTTCTCCTATATATAACATACTTTTTACATCATTATAATAAGTACTTTAGTTTCTATATCTAAAGAAAATTAATATACATTTTCATATTACATATTTTTAAAATAATAATAATATTATTATTTTCTAAATGCTAAGTAAAGTTTGAGATTTTCTTTTTCTTTTTTCTTTATAATAATTTAATGAAATTTAATATTTCTTATGCTATGAGAGGTCATTTCTATAATTATATATGAGGTACATATTTAATTTTATCCATGTTCAACAAGGAGTCAACACTTTCCAATCAAAAAAATATCAATAATGAAGAAGAATATTTCAACCTCTCTCTCTCTATGTGTGTGTGTGTGTGGGGGGGGGTAATTTAAAGTAAAAGAATGTTTACTATGTCAGTAAGTTTTTTTTAGGACAATGCGTATTTCCTTGAATGCTAACATGGAGTTGACACACGAAATTTAAAAAAATATTAAGAACAAAGACTATTCCAATGTCATTACATAATCTATGGTATATGTATGATTTCTACTCTCTAATCTATGATTTGAGGTCATATGTTTTCGAAACTTTAACCTATAGCTTATGATGTAATGGTTAATTTTAATCTTTCGTGAAATATTATTGAACCTCATTGGATTTAAGTTTTGGTAAATATTGATTATAAAACAAGTTCAATAAGGGTAATTATGTGTAGAGAATGTGTTTCAGATTGCAATCATAAAATGTTTTTAATTTCATCTTATGCATTACATGCAACTCAACTTGAAGGTCCTTTATCAAACCCTAAGCTCTGTATCAGTACATGTATTAAACCCTGACGTGGACCACAATGATTTATATTATATGGTGAATTGGTTATAGTGTATGTTGGCTTTAGCTTTGATACATATTAAATTTAGAGATAGATCTCTTTTTGATGTTGTGGTGAAGTTTACTTGAATTTTGTTCTAGTTTCCTTTTTGACTGTTCAAATGCCTTGGTGAATTAGGTGCACAATTTTCTTTTGAAATTCTTATTTATATCCTATTATTTTCATTTTGATAAATTCATCATATATACCAAAACCTATCGAAGGAGGCCATCAATCCATTTTCATATTTCACTTTTTACCTCTCGATTTAGCCATTCACAACAACCCTTTTATATTTATCTTCTCCTTTCCCAATGCACAATGTGTTATAAGTTCCACCAGCTAGAAACTAAAGTTTAACATCACTTAGTCATATTTATAATTTGTGTAAAACTCAATGTTTTATATAGATCATTTGTTTCATTGTCTTACCTTTTAAGATCCAATTCAACAGCTTCCAAGGACACTCTTCTAGTGTGTTGATTATGCCATAGATCACAATGAGTGTACCAATAATGAGTTTTCCAATCTTCCACATTATTGTACTTATGTAGGTTTGGGACACTTCAATGTTTTTCTTGTTATCCTTGTTAGCTCTACTTAAATGTTTTCCCACCCACCATTTCTTGGTTGACATCTAGATTGTTGCACCAATAGGACTATCATATTCTACATAAACTATTTTTGTGGTTGGGATAATTTAGTGTGTTTAGCGAAATTGGATTATTTCATAGATCACAATGAGTGTACCAATAATGAGTTTTCTAATCTTCCACATTATTGTACTTATGTATGTTTCAAACACTTCAATGTTTTTTTTGTTATCCTTGTTAGCTCTACTTAAATGTTTTCCCACCCACCATTTCTTGGTTGACATCTAGATTGTTGCACCAATAGGACTATTGTATTCTACATAACCTATTTTGTGGTTTGGATAATTTAGTGTGTTTAGCGAAATTGGATTCCATTATCTTCAAAACATCAGATAATAATTTATATTATTGTTATTATTATTATTATTTATTTATTTATTTTCAATTTTAGAGTTACTAGTATTGAAAAAATTCTTGTGAGGCTCAATCGTAGTCCTATAGGAGTCAACTTGGCTAGCCCTACTAGTAGGAGTAATGTTCCTTTCAATCTTAACAACATTTCCTCAATAAAATGTCAAATTCCTATGATCTTGTTTCTTAGATGAAAGGAAATATCATCATCAAGAGAAATAAGGTAATATGTAACAATAAATTCCTTAAGTACTAATAATATTGATCAAGCCTTTGCACCATCTAAGGGAATCTTTTATTGAATTCATCCACTATATGATTTTCATTTTAATCTATAGAAGTAATCATAGATAACAAGTATCTAGAAACACTTTCATCACCCATTTTCTCTAAGAAAAACTCTTTTAAATGATTCAAATGTTTGATACAAGTTTCCGCTAAGGATATGAACGAATCAAGTCCATCATCGTCCAAAGAGTGGGAAAAATAATTTCATCAATACATCCTCATGAGTGATTTTTTCCATTGTGGTAAAACACTTAAGTGATCTCAAATGGTTTTCTCCAAACATGGCATTGTTCACTTGGAAACATAACAACTTATCAATTTCCTCTTAGGAATGTCATGGGTTGGAACTTCAATGTCAGAATATTTTAAAGGTATATACAATTCGGTAACCTAATCACCCATGACTTCTTGGAAAACTTACATGGGTTCTTCTTCTAAATTATACTTTATGTTCTTCTTCAATGATATGGTTTTCGTTGATCTCCTGAAGTTTTCTATGGATAAGTCTCTTAGGATCAAGTATCAATGGAAGGGTTCATTGAGAGGATATTTTTGTGGAATACCTCCTACTAATAGGTTACTCATGTGGATTCCTTGAGTGAGCTCATAAGATCATAAAAGGTAGTTTTCACGAGACTCACAACTTGGGAAGTTGATTTTTTCCCTAGTGATAGTTCCAAAATATTGATGGTAAAAATATGAAGGAAGGAATAGGCTATCCCTACCATTAAATTCCAAGGGGAAAACTATGAGGAAATCCACCCACTATCACTATGGTGGCATTTCCTGTCACTTTAAACTCTGAGGAGGGATCATAAGACCAAGGGGAAAATTCTTACTATCAAACTATGTTGAATCCTTGAAATGAGGGAATGGATGTCACAAACCTCACTTAATAAATGAAAAACAATACACCCACCCTCACAATATTGAAATAAAAGAAAAAAAGGAGTTATGTAAGTGTTATGTGTGTAATGTACCACTTTCTTTGATCAAGGGAGCATAGCATTCTCAACCTCTAAAAATGTGAAGGTATTATAGCCACTAGAGTTAATAATTATTTAGGCCAATGCATCTTTAGTATAAAAAAAATAATATGTCCAAACGTTCACCAAAACAACTTCAATATTGATAATAGGATGATGATCACATTAGTGATATAAACAAAGTTGTAAATATTGATTGCATAATAACAAAAATTACAATTTCTATGAAGATATGAGAGACAATTATATTGAAAACCATTTTCTATAATATTTAGAAACATGAAATGACTCATCTTTAATACAAATCACCAAAATATAAATACAATGATGAACCCATGAGATATATTCTTTTTCATTAGTCTTTACTATATCATACGTCATCATATATAAAAATGTCCAAAAAACGAAACAGCAAGTAAAAATACCTATGTCAAATGCAAGACAAAATTATATGTAATTACTTAGTAGACCAATAATGTGAAGCATCTAACATCAAGTTTATCTTGTGATGGGATATTACTATTGGAATAAATTCTTTAGTCTATAAATAAATGAGGAAGAAGTTGAACTTAGTTCAGAATAAATGTTTCAATTAAATGATGTATTCTCCACTCCATAGTCATCATACAGCTTTCAATATAGGATAAATGAATAATTTTGAGGTAAATTATAGTAATGAATGGATAGTGAAATTTAGATAATTTAACTTACTATTGCCTCAATAATTATTATGATCCAATTTCAAGATAAATTAATCATTAAAGTTATCTCTAGAATTTATTTCACAAATACCTTAAAATCCATATTGTGTCCATGGAGAAATATCACAAGAAATCAAATTAATCATTGCATTGATGGTGCACATAAATAAATGAATAAAAATATGGTTTTGATATGATTGGTAGGTGTCAATCATGGAAATTTTGACCATTGAAAGAAGGATGGTATTAGCATTTATTTGTAACCACAAATACGAGGTGATGTAAAGTAGCATCAAGTTACTTTATGGAGGACTTTTAATCATTGAAGCACACACAATTTAGGACTAGTGCTTTGACCTCCAAATATATATCAGTTTTAAAGAAATGTACCATTCATTATGAGAGTCAAGTTATACTACTTCCAAGATGATCAATTTTATGTTACATATAGATGAAAATTTAGGAGTCAGTACTTGAATCAATATACCAATGATGGGGTCAGTTAAGCTTTCTCACAATTGCATTGAATACATGATATAAACAAAGCATCCAAACTTCCCAAACTTTAAATCAACCCAATGTATCATCACTATATGATAAATCATCACTATATGATAATTCAATGCATGTGACACTATATGATAATGCAATGCATGTGACAATAGTAAAAAAAATAGTGTTGCAATTATCACTAGGGGAATCTTGAGGTGCAAATGGCCTCCAAAAAAATTGTACTAACAAAATCAACCTTAAAATAACCAATAGGATTCCAGATGATGATGTCACCCTGGGGCGAATATTTTGGGAGGGAAACAAAATTACTTTTATAATGTATTTTTGGCTTATCTCATTATAGGTTTAATCAAATGTGATGTGTAAGCACCAGTTACATCAAATGAGTATGAGCACTACATTTGATTTCGTATAAACCCACTTTGAAAAAAATTGCAAATACATGAAATTCAAACTCATTTTTTCATGTATTTTTTGATATATTTTTGATGTGGATCTACTATAAAGTATGAAAAGTGGGTACTCATTGGATATGGAATTTAATTCTACATCCATTGGGTGTCTACACTTTAAATTTATGTAAACCTATGAGGAGATAAAGCAAAAATACAATTCATGAAAAAAATATTTTTCTTTCTTTTCCTTTAAAACATCCTAATTCTTATTTTATCATTTTAACTATTATTTTATTATTTTCTTTAGGAGGTCCATTTTATATTCAAAATTCCTCTAATGCAATGTGAAATCATTTCAAGATTAGAAAAATATTACATTTTGAGTCGTCAAATTTAGGATAGTGTTATCATAATCAAGGATAGTAGCAACAAGCTTCATGAAACTTCGATACAAATGGATACTTATGAAACTCAAAGAACATACAAGGAGAAATAACATGTGGATTGATTGTCAATTTGTTTTTATTGTATATAATGGAAAATGTGATAATTGTATTGCTATTAAGTGAGTAGAGTACTAAAATTTCTAACAATGGAACTAGTTGACATCATACAAACAACTCAGACATGGGTGATTAGTGATTACAACTAATTTTAGGGGGAAATTCATCATCATTTTTTTAAATTTTGTTATCATCGATCAAGGAATTCCTTCCTTCTATCACTTGCATATTTGGGAATATTTCATCAATCTAATGGATATGCATAAGGTCAATTTTTTTACTTTCTTCATATATAATAGAATCTCCAAATATTTTGGAATTTGCAATGAACGTACATTCAAGGGTCAAGAGTCAACATTTCCAAACCATTCTTATCTTATAAATATGGCAACCTATTACAAATATTGCAACATTTCTTATAGAACTTTATTTTTCAATAAGAAACCAAACATATAAACCTTTTAAGAACCATCGTTGATTCAATTATAAGTATGGATGAAAACCCCCATGATATTTAAGAGATCATGATTATATCCACAAGGTAATTCATTCAAACATGATCCATCTTAACTAAGACTAATTATAGATATTATTCAAGAAGAAAGAAATTAAATGATGATAATGATTTATTAGATGGTCTATCTTGAGAAGAATGGAGATATACCTTCCTAGATCTCACGATGAGAAATCAAAATCTTAGCTTCCAAAATAAAACAAGCCAAACATTTTTTTATTACACACACACACAATTTATTTGTAATTTTGTCTCATGATAAAAATATAAAATGAGGGTTTTCAAATAACTATATCATAGAGAAACAAATGGGTTAAATGGATAAAGAAGTTTTATGTTTTTGGGTAGTTTGAGATTAAATAAGTGCCTTTAGGATTATAAAGTAATGGATGTTTTATTTTTTTTCAAAGATGGGATAAATATAGGGTGTTGTTGATGCATTCTCAAAGGATTTATTATTTTTAAGGTTTAGCTTGACGTTTTCTTTAATTTTCATCACACCCAAGTTGAAAGGTGTGAACTCAAAGAAAGGTAGATGTAAGAAAGGAAAGCTACAGATGTCAAACCTCAATGTAAAATCTACATGACTATGATCATAAATGGATATATAGGTGGATTCCAAAACCGAAATTATTCATCCCACATAGCAAGATTCCATTCTTGGGCTTGACCACATGTCTATCCTTAGAAACCTGTTAGAAAATACCTATTATGAACCCTTCAAAATTACCATCATTTACAAATAGAGGGTCAAAAAATTATCCTCAAAATCAATTATAGGAGCCTTTCATTGTTATTTGAACCTTTCTAATATAGGAAACTTCTTCCTCATATAGAATGAAGCTTCTCATTATTTACATTGATTTACAAAGGTGGGCTCCGAGCAAAATGAGTGCTCAATCACTTGTTCAAACCATGTGAGATAATTGAAATACTAATACATTTCCCTTGGAAGGTCTCAATGAGCGAATTTGGTACAAATAATAATCAATTTTTACTGTATTAAGGTTTTCTACAAGCCATGGCCCAACATATCCTTTTTTCTTTATTCATGGATTTTACCATCTCGTGCAATTAAAAATTGAGAGCACTCTCTATCTCAATTATTTAATGTTTGTTGGGATAAGTTAAGGTGCCAAAATAGCTAATTTGGTAATCCAATGGAATATTGGTTTATATTAGAGATGATATTTCTTTTATAACTTATTAGGTGATGCAAACCTGATGGGCCTTCTGAGCAAGACATAGTGGTGGTTAGCTTGTGAGGTTCCCTAAGTCTATAATGGAGGACAAAAACAACAAATACATGTGTCAAATATTAGGCCAAGTTTTACTTCTTGGGAGGTTGCAAAGGTATGAACAAGGCTAGTTATGTTAAGGGTTATAGAAATGATTCCTTATATTGGCATGACCCTTCGAGTCAAATTAAGCATAGTTCATTTATAATTCTTATGTCTAGCTTTGGATCTTGGATTATTTCAATAACATTTTTTTAAACGGAGAGAGGAACATTGATTTTACATACCTTGGAACATTTAGTATAACCCCTAATACATTTATTCGTTTTTCAATTTATTGAACATGACCATTTCATTTAGATATATTTAGAGAAGCTAGGGACTAGAGGAGAGCCAAATAATGAGGCAGACTTAAGATAATTTGTTTAATTTTTTTCCTTCACCTCTTTTCCCCTTTAGTTTTTTACTAAACAACCATGTGCAGATTTTATACAATTAGGCTTTCCAATGATTTCTTACTTGCATATACCATTTGATGACAACTCTTAGGAAGCTAAATCATGAACATGGATAGCTTATTTCTCATGAATGGAATGGGTAGTGGGATAAGAATGGAAATTGTTATGTAAGAGAAGGATTTGGTATAGTACCTACATGACACTTATTAACATAACCTGACCATGGGAAAGGGCACTCTAGATGAGCAAACCATGCCCTTGATGGTATCAAAAAATAAACCAACAAACTAGAGGTACTATGAAGTGTGGTGAGTTATATTTAGGTAAACATCAATATCACCAATTATTTAAGACCAAACACCATGCAATTATAACTTTATATATCAAATCATGAGTAATTCATTTCTTCTTACATCCGAACTTGAGGAGTGCTTCTATGTAAGGTCCCTAGAATACTAGTGATTCCCCCATTACTTTTGTCATTATAGCCCTTCTTGTTATTATTGTGCCCCTATTGTACCCATATTGTTATTATTGTGCCCCAAAAAATCCCACTATTTTTATTTTTGTGCCCTTATATTATTATTGTCATGTCAGTTTTGATTATATTGTGACCCCTTAGATTCCTATATATAGAAAGCAGGTTTAGTCATTTGTATCATACAAGAATTTTTAATTTGTGCAATGTAAAGGAAGTTTCCCCATCGAAGAGACTGATTTTGAAGGTGTTGATCTATCTTTTCTTATATTTTTTGAGTTGGTTACATAACATTTGGTATCATAGCTTTGGATTCTAGGGTTTCGCTACTCCAAACAGGTCATCGTGGAATTTTGGCTATAATTTTTTTCGGTGATGTGTCAAAAGCTAAAGACGAAACCCATTTGAGATGAAGTCTCTCTTAATCTCGGGTCAAAATTTCAGAGCTTTTCTCACTATATTTTTGGAGATATGACCCAAGGAAGTTAGGGCTTTTGTAGGATCTTGAATTATATCGCAAACAGGTGACTTGGGGAAAATCGTCATAACCTTTTTTGTAAGCATCAGAATGAAAATTCATAAGTTATAGAAAGAGGACAACCTGTAGTCTTCGGTGTATCAGTTGCAAGTCCTAAGGTTGAAGAAGTGACACGTGGCACTGCGTACAAGTTCGCTCTACTGAACCAGTCTATAATCAGGTCATCGTGGTAGATTTGGCATAACTCATCCTTGGAGAATCTAATATTGATTTGACTTGTGGGGTTAGAAAGAGGATTCAGAGCGATAACAAAGGACTCAATTTCAGACCTTGGCAATCCAAAATTACAGAGATGCAACAAATTCAATATTGAGCTCCTACAAAGTAAAAAAAGGTGTGTAGTTTTTTTAAAATTTTGCATAAGTTTGGTTTGAAAAATTCTTTTGAAGGAATTCAAAGGGCATACTGATGCATTATTATCATTAATTAATGCCCGGAAGAAAGAAAATCGAAACACCTAGTAAGCAACCTGAAGGCTCTAGTATGACTCATGAAGAGGAGGAGGAAATGCAACATGATATATCTAAATTACGAGACCAAGTGCAACAAATTTCACTCTCACAAAAAGTAATAGAAGATAAGATGGATGGTTTAAATAAATTCACGGAAGCTAAGCTGAATGGAATGGAACCTAAGATGGATGGTATGAAAGACAACATTGAAGATTGGAAGAAATACATGGAAGGTTGGAAGGAAGGTTTGACAAACTTTCTACAACAAAGGCTTCCTAGTGGCGAAAAGTTAGTAGAGGAAAATAATAATGAGAATAAAAGAAATGTTAATCATGATTTGAAGAATGAAAACATTGAATATTTGAAGAAAGACGTGGAAGGTTTGAAGGAAGGTTTGACAATGTTGCTACAAGAAAGGCTTCTTAATGGTGAAAAGGTAGTAGAGGAAACTCATGATGGGAACAAAAGAAATGTTAATCATGATATCATAGACTCTAACATTGGCACAAAGACCCGACATGTTCCAAAGATCGATATGAGTAAGTTTGATGGAAAGGATTCTGTAACATGGATATAGATGGAACAACATTTCGATCTCCATAATGTGCAAAACACACAAAAGGTACGCATTGCAACTTTATATTTGGAACCAAATTAGTTGTATGGTATCGATGGATTTGCTCTTATGAACAAATTGTCACTTGGGCAATTTTTATAGAAGAAATGATAGAAAATTATGAGGATACAAAAGGAAACACTTTTTTTAGCCAATTGATAAATCTCAAACAAAAGGGTTCAATGACATAGCAAATTAAGGACTTCCAAAAATTGAATATAATGGTAAAAGATATTCTAGAGCATAGGATTGATGTCTTCATAGGGACTTTAAAGGATAACATCCAACATGGGGTTCACCTTTGGGAACATAATTCATTGGAGAAGGCATTCAGGTTGGCAAGAAAAACGGAAAGCAAAATTAGGGCAACAAGGAGGCCTACCACTCACAACTATAAAGATGGAAGTGTTGTTGCTCCTAACACTCTACAAGGTTGACACCACAAAAATTGGAAGAAAAAATAGCAAAAGGGCTTTATTACAGTTGTGGTAGCAAATACACTAAAGGTCATAAGTGTGCTGAGAAGAAATTATTTTACATAGATTGTGAAGAGGAGGAAGAAAAGGAATAGCAAATGTCAAAAGAAGAAGATATGCACTAGAAAAAAACCCTAGAGAAAGAAGAAATGAATCCAGACATATCTTGTAATCCATTAGTTGAAATTACCACTCCTCAAACTATCAAGGTAGAAGGACATATCAAGAAGAAAAAGGTGATAATGTTGATTGATTCGGGTAGTACCCATAATTTTATTCATTGTAAGATAGCCAAGGAATTGAATTCCTTCCTACATCCAACTCCAGAGTGTGAAGTGATGGTTGCAAGTGGAGGAACCATAAATTGCTCTGGAAAGTGCCATAATATCAAGCTATCCATGTGAGAATATGTATTAAATAGCCCAATGCTTTCCATTTCTAATGGGTGGTGTTGATTTTGTACTAGGAGTCCAATGGCTACAATCCATGGGTACAATAGATTTTAATTTTCAAGAACTTTTCATGAAATTTTCCTTGAAAGGAAAGGAAGTTGAATTAAGGGGTGTTGCAGGAAAACATAGAAAGATAATAGCCTCTAATGGAATGACAAAGCTTCTAAATAAAGAACAACAAGGTGCAATTTCACAATTATGTTTGCTAGAGGTTCCCACATCAAAATCATCTATTTCTCCACATCTCCAAAAAGTCTTAGACAATTATTCCAAGGTATTTGAGACTCCCAAAGGCCTCCCACCTATTCGTGATCATGATCATGCTATTGTTCTTATTCCAGAAAGTGTTCCTCCAAACATGAGGCCTTATAGGTATCCCTATGCCCGAAAGAGTGAAATTGAATGTATGGTTGCAGAAATGATAGAGGTTGATACAATTCAACCTATTCAAAGTTATTTCTCTACTCCAGTATTATTGGTGCACAAGAAGGATGGGTCATGGCGCATGTGTCTGATTATAGGGAGCTCAACAATCTCCCTATTAAAGATAAATTTCCCATTCCTGTCATTGATTTATTATTGGATGAATTACATGGCTCAATTTACTTCACCAAGTTGGATCTTCGTTCAAGATATCATCAAATTAGAATTAATACTGAAGACATTACAAGAACTGCATTTAGAACTCATGAGGGTCATTATGAATTTTTGGTCATGCCTTTTGGCCTTACAAATGCACCTTCTACATGTTAAGGTTTGATGAATTCCATTTTCAAACCCTTCCTTAGAAAATTTGTGTTAGTATTTTTTGATGATATACTAATCTACAACAAGTCTTGTAAGGATCATGTTCAACATATCGACAAGATTCTCAAACTATTGGAGGAGAAACAATTATATCCAAAAATCTCCAAATGTTTATTTGGAGTACAAAAGGTGGAATATCTGGGTCATATTGTATCTCATGAAGGTGTTAAGTTATACCCTATAAAAATTAAAGCCATTAAGGAATGGAAAATCCTCACATACATAAAGTAACTACGAGGATTTCTCAGGTTGTCAGTGTATTATCGCAAGTTTGTTAAGAATTATGGGATAATAGCAGCACCTCTAACAACATTATTGAATAAAGATGCATTTTCATGGACTCTAGAAGCAGCAAAAGCCTTTGAACATCTTAAGGAGGAAATGTGCCAAGCACCGGTCTTAGTTACGCCAGACTTCACAAAAACCTTTATTATGGAATGTGATGCCTTAGGAGATGGAATTGGTGTTGTTTTTATGGAAGAAGAAAGACCAATTGCTTTCGAAATTCATCCAATCAAAGTAAATTATTTACACAAAGATATTTATGGGAAGGAAATGTTGGCAATACTACATGCACTTAAGAGAAGCAAAAATGGGTCACCAAGATGTTGGGTTATGACTTTCAAACCATCTACCAAAAAGGGAAGCAAAATGTTGTGGTAGATTAACTCTCAATAAAGGATGAGGATGTCGAAGAATTGCTTTGTGCCATTTCTATTATCCAACCGGATTGGATAAACAAAGAAAGGGATGAACAGAAGAATGATGAAGAAGTGTGGGCACTTATTCAAAAGTTACAACAAGATCCTAGTACATATGATACATTTAGTAGGAAAAATGATTCGTTATTGTACATATATCGCTTATACCTATGTAAGAATTCTCAACTCAAAGAAAATATTCTTATGGAATTGTACACCTCTCCCTTAGGAAGGAAGTCAAGGTTTTTAAAAACTTACCACAGGGTTAAGAAGGAATTTTTTTGGGATGGCCTTAAATTAGATATTAAAAAGTTTTTGGAAGAATGTTTGGTTGCCAACAAGATAAAGTTGAAACAAATAAGACCCTAGGTCTATTACAACATTTATCCATTCCAGGCCAACGTTGGGAGGAGGTTTCAATGGATTTTATCACAGGTTTACCCAAGTCCAAAGGAAAGAGTGTCATCATCGTGGTAGTTGACATACTTACCAAGTATGCACACTTTTGTGCATTATCGCATCCATTTAAAGCAAGTACAATTTCTACTGCATTTATGGAAACAATTCAAAAGCTACATGGAAACCCAAATATTATTGTAAGTGACAGAGATCCCATTTTCACTGGAAAATTTTGGACATAATTATTTGCTTGTTTTGGTACTCAGTTAGCTCATAGCTCATCTTATCATCCTCAATATTATGGTAAAACTAAGATAGTAAACAAAACTTTGGAAGTATATCTTCGTTGCTTTGTATTTGATAAACATACACAATGGGTCAAATGGTTACCATTGGCTGAATGGTGGTATAACACTTCCTTCCATACTGCAGCAAACATGAACCCATTTATGGCACTTTATGGATATCACCCACTATCCATCACATCATATTGAAGAGAAAATTCTAAAGTTCACACCTAAGATCCCACATTCTAAGGATCAAGTGCCTTCCCATTTATGTGGTTATTTGCGTGCATTTGATAAATATTCTAGGCAATATTTTGAGAATCTCTATATTTTTTCAAATAAATACATGTCTATTATGTAAGTTATAAGAATTAGCCTAACAAATTATCATGTTTACTCTAAGAAGCATTCCTTTTAATACCTTATATAACTTCAATAAAAATATTAAAGTTATAATGTGATTGTACCTATTCACTTACATTCATACCAAGGAAAGGGGTGGTGTATTTGTTTTCTCTTCCAAACACTGTTAATATACTCCCTAGATCAACGAATAATTGAATTAATCCTTAGCAAAATAAAGGGCTTGACATTTTTCTTTCTCATGTGGTAACTCTTATATTATTGAAAGTAAATATTTAAGTTAGATAATTATAAAATAGCATGAATGTAATTTCATCATGTTATTTCAATGATTAATTATAAATTATGTTTTATCTTATGGAGACATCATGATAAGTATAAAATAACCAACTTGTTTTAATTAGTTTTCAAGTTACATTGAACTAATAATAAATGATAAAAGTAATTTGAGGATAGGTTTTCCAATAATTTTTCAATACATTAAAAAAAATATATCTAATCAACTAAAATTATCGTTTAAACATTATATTAGAATTCATTTCTACTTGAATTTTTAAAGGTATGGAGTATTCATGGTCACTTTTGATTACATACCACTATTGCATTAGAACATTTCTAAGAGGAAGACACAATAATTTTTTTGGTAATTTCACTTGTTCGTTCTACTTTTGTAGAAGGATATAAATTATTTTCTATTTTTAATTAACAATGCAATCCTTTTAAAATTTATATAAAATTAACTCCTTATATTCCTTGTAATATGCACAATTTACTAATTTTATATTTTTTACACAATAATATTAAAACTAGTGATTAAACAAATCCCTATAAATATAGGACCATTATGATTATCTCTACATTAACCAAACTATATGGCATTATTATAGAAACAAAATTTAGCATATGTCTAGAAATACGTGAAAAGGATAAAGGAATTATCAATTTTAGGAGCTATCATTCAGCTATGGATGATATTGTTGTGTTTAATATCATTGCAGGGTTGTGTTGCAATAATAAAACCATGATCTCATTTGATGTTTCATTAACTCTACAAAATATTTTGACATAATTCCTAGGATGAACCTCTAGAATAATTTGGAAGAGATTAAAGTCCCTTTCAAGTTGATGGATGTTATGGTAAGGTTACATGACAACATCAATGAAAATAGTAGGAAACATTGAGGGTTAGATGGAATAGATTATATATAATTAGGAGTTAAGAAAGCTTGTCCCTTATAACCTACCCATTTTTTCATATGCATTATCAAATTAGAAAATTGATTGGAAGAAGTTGTGTTTACCCAATTCTTGTTTGTATTGTCATCATTCTTCTTATTAAAATAAAAATATATTGCTCAAATTTAAAGAAACCCCTATGATCTCAACAAGAAATAAGAATCGTCATGAACTTATACTTCAATATTAGTATGACTATTAACTCAAACAAAATGAAATTTGTGATAATTAAATCCAAAAGGATTGTTTATGATAATTTCATATATGAAAAATAACAACTTGGAGGAATTTCCTTCATATACATACATCAAAATCAATATTCGTCACAATATTAACTATAACTATATATAATAACATCAATAAAATGATAAATGGATGGCATAAAGTTTATTATAGGAGTAAAATCAATAGTAAACCAATGGACCTCTAGATATGGGATAACCATAAACTCCACTTTGTGACTTTAATCACTCTTAATAGAAAATATCATCTACCAACATGATATTTTTTAAATGAATGACTTATAAGAAGTGGAAAAGGGGAAAGGACGAAATGAAACCAACCACATCACACTAGTGAAAAGATCCTAGCAACTAATGCAACCATTGTAAATTTGGATGTAATACATATGATAAATGCTAGAAATTGCATCTATAGCTCAAACCAAAGAACAAAAGAAAGATACATTTATATATGCCATATAATTTTGTATTGGTTCTATATTTTTGAGTCCTTTATTGGACAATTATTAAATTTCAATACTCAATATCAACTATGATGGATCAATTTTTATTTGGAATCCACAATAATATGTGTGTGTGGATGTGTGTTATTTCTCAAAAATTTCACCTGAATATATTTAGTCAAATTAAGAGAAAATTGTTCCATACTATGAACAAAATTTTTCGGGTTCAAATCCTTTTATTCCTTGGGTGATTTTCATATTTTCCAAGTCTAACTGCCCATGTATCAAGCATTCGACTAAGAAATGTGGTGTGTCAGCAAATATTGTCTTTTCAATCCAATAATTCTTCCTTACCATATCTATAAGTTTTCCCAATACTCCTAGTAATTGTTTCTAAACCTCCACGTGCATAACACCAAAGCAATCATCCTCCTCAATGAGTGCACCATTATAGAATTTGTTAAACCACCACATGTGCTAACTACCACTTCAAGAAGTGTGCAAAGGAGTATAGCCTCTTATTGTGAAGGGCATGTATAGAGGAGTTACAATGTGAACATTATAAGAGGGAATTGTGTTATGTCATTGATTGTAATCTAGTTATGGTGTCATGTGCATGGGCATTGGTTGTGTTTTGACATTATAGACCCTTGGAAATATAGGTTGGACCTCAACCAATGGTAGAGGGATTTTTAGGGTTCTATTAGGTTACAACAACGACTCTTTGGATTTTTGGTCGCCACAATAGTCCTTATTTTAACCCTATCTTTGTCCTAACTACACTACTTGCCTCTATTTTAAAATTAAAATTAAACCTTTACACATGATATTTGGTCTCTCTTTGTGATTTTATTGAATATGGATCATAGGGGCTTATTCGTTATTAAAAAGGTTAAACATATTTAAATTCCTTTGTAACTTACCTTTTCATATTTCCTTAAAGCATGGTGAGTAAATGTCATTAATCTAATGTGAAATTCAGTTGGTTCAGGATCCGCAGTTCTTGTGCTGTCTGCTATTCCTATACCAGGTGGAGAACCAGATGGTTCATTCCAGATTGACTCCAAAAATATCATATTTTTTTAGGAATGGTGCACACCTTCTACAGAGAATTTGTTGCATTTTTTGCATCAGGATTGGAGCGTTATGGATGTACTAAAAATGCAAGATCTGAAGTTCTCGTATTGTCCATTATTCTTGTATCACTCATCTTCCTATACCAACCACCTTCTTGTACCGATCATTGTTCCTGTACCATCCGTCGTTCTTGCACCAGGTGGATAGCCGGTCAATTGACTCCTAAAATATCATATATGTTAATTATTAGTGTGCATATCTCATCGAGGGTTTGTTCCATTATTTATATTAGGCTTGGAACATTATGAATGAACTAAAGATGGAGGCTGATCACTGTTCAAATGTATTTTTATATTAAGTTTCATTTCAGCCGAGAGCGGAGTTTTATGTATAAATTAGGAATTATAGGGTGGACTTAGGGGGTGATACTCTGTAAAATTTTTGCTTGCACTGTGATTTTGTGTCTCCATACTTCTGGGCTAGATCTAATAATCCACGATGTACATTTGCAATCACTAAGTTTAACACAAGGAGCTACGCCAGTTATTCATTCCCTATTCCAATATTTTAGGTGATGTGTTATTTGAGTAGTTGCTTTGATCTCGTAATAAGGGAAATGAGTTGGTTGGCTAGGGCTGAACTAGCCCATCTCGTTCTCCCTTTTTCGTGAAGTGTGTTAAATTATTTTTATGCAAGGTTTGAGCAGGTTATATTTTTTTTCTTTCATAGCTAACAAGCTTTGACTTCTTTATAAGCTGTGTGATTCAGATCCGAAGTGTGCAGGCTTGGGTTTGTTTATTTCCTGCCTTTTGTATTAACCCTACTTTCCTTTGATGCATGTTTAATTTCCTTTCTGCAAAAGGAGTGTTCTTTGATTTCTACAAGTGAAGGTTGCTTATTTTACTTCTGCAAGTCATTTTATTTCCTGCAAGTTCATTTTCTTTCTTCTGCAAATAATGTTTTATTTCTGAGTGAAGTTTCCAAGGATTCTCAGCATGAAAGTTCAATTTAGAATTAGTTTATCTTTATGAGCTTTAATGAAACATTGTTTGCATTATATAGATCTGTTCTTACACTTGTTTCCCTTGTGGAAGTAACTCAGTTTAACACTGAAATTATTGAAGGGACCTCTAAGCTAAAACTTCTATTTATAATAAGTGTAGATCTGATTTACATAATAACAATCATGTCAGGAAGATGCCTGCTTGTATTTCGATTAGATAGTTATTTTTTACATACAAGAAGTTCCCTGGTCTAGCAAGGATTTTTCTTTGACTTTCGAAGTGCCTTTAATTTCTAAATGTATGATTAGTTAAAGAATCTTTTTCTCATGAACGTTTATTTCCTTGGCTCTATTTCACCTTGCAATTTATTCTTAGTTAACACCCATCTCATTTTCTGTAAGGGGTTTGGAAACCCAGTACAAGAACACTGATTTCTTGGTACATGAACCTTTGTTTTAGTATAGGAATCGATATCGTGGTACAAGAGCAGAGTGCTCTAGTACAAGAACCCAAAGCTCTTGTACGAAGGTCAAAATCTTTAGTGCAGACACAATACATCTAGTGCAGGAACATTGCTTCAGTATAGGAACATTGTTCCCGTACAGGTTTTGTTGTAGTGCAAGATCGATGGTTCAGTGTAGGAAGGAAAATCTTTAATGGAGACAAATGCACCTCATAACCTAATTATTTCTATGTCTCATGATTGCACTGATGTTTAGTCTTAAATATTTTCTTTTCCATCTTTCAGTGATCATGATTGTTTATGCTAATTTGAAGTCCCTTTCATTGAGTTTTTACAACGTACTTTCCTTTTTTATTCCGGGACCAATTTTTTTATTTTTTATTTTATTTTCTTCCCATTCTTTTAATTCTGCAAGTGTAATTAGGAAAGATATAAGTAGGGTTTGCATTTTTTTGAAGTCCTTCTTTGACATTTCCAGTGCTACACCTTCAAGTTTACAAACTCTCGGCTTGATAATTAAATGTTGGTGCACTAATATTCCTTATATTACACCCAAAATTTTGGTGTTGTTGTTGGGGAGGCACTTAGGGGATTTACCTTGGTTACCCATTGCATTTCGTTTTCTTTTCACCTAGTTTCTCTTGCAAGTTTATGTTCTTTGAATTTATTTATTTCCTACATATCTTGGTTTTTTTAAAGGAATTCCATTTCTCAGGTGTTGTAAGAACCCCCCTATATATACTAATCCATGTGATGAAAGAATATATGATTTGGCTTGTTGAAAACAAGAAAATGGTATTTTTAGGAACCATTCAATGAGGCATTTTGATGCTGCTACAGAGACATATAAATCATCCAATGAAGGACTCACAAGTGTAGAATTTTGTATTTTTCTTGAACGTAACGTTAATATTATTAAATATTTGATTTCAAAATTGGAAGATTTGGAGGAAGAACAAAAGAAGGATGAAGAACCATTGTTGATCTTTTTTGCCAATTATAGAAAGAAACACTTCCTTGGAAAGTGTTCACTTAGTAGCCTGCAATTTTGCAGAATTTGTGAAGAGGCTCATTGAATAGAACATTTCCCATCACTACTAGGATTACTAAAGGTACTCATGAAATCAAGTAAGGAATCAAATCAACCATGATCCAGATTTAAATAGGAACGCAACAAATTACAGAGATGAACATAAGCACATAGATGCAGTGGAAATAATACTTCATTTCATTAATGTAAAATACTGAAATATGCTTACAAACAAAATTGGAAATAAACCAGCTAGGGTGATGGTAGCTTATCTTTGAGAAGAGATGTGGTGGCTACATGCCTCTAACTCAAAACCCATCATCATTCAATAGTTGGATTAATGCTTATTCTCCTTAGCAATTTTATCAATAGATTTATAATCCTACAGTTCCATGGAAATATTTTAGTCCTCTTCCAATTTAATATCCTACTTCATGGCCAAAATGTCCCTCTCCTTGGCCCTCTTCCTCCAGTCAAACATCCCCATGGCCTCAAGAATTGTTTGGAGCCCCTTCCATGGGGCATTATTTCATTCAAAATCAATAACAACAACCACAATTTCCACTTAATGCACCACCAAATTATCCTCCTCCATGGTCACAACTATCAAGCAACCTTACGCTAATCCATACCCTAGGCATTACCCTACTCCATACCCTATCCCTCATCCAAACCCTAGTCCATATCTTAACCCAAAGCCTATACCTAGCCTTAATCCATACCTTAATTCATACCAGAGCCCATATCCTACTCCATACCCTAGCCCTCATCCAAACCATAGTCCATATCTTAACTTAAACCCTATACCTAGCCCTAATCCATACATTAATCCATACCCTAATCCTAGTTCAAACCCTAGACCTAACCCTAGTCCAAAGCCTAACTCAAATCCTAATCCAAATTAAAATCCTAGCCTAAACCATATCCCAAGCCCTAATCCAAGCCAGCAGGTTGCACGACAATTTAAAACACCTATTCTTCCCATTGATTCCCCTATTGACTATGATGATATATATTCAAGGTTGGGGAAAGAGGTGAGTTCAGAAACATCTCCTATTACTATAGAAAATTCACCATTAGAGGAGCAATCTATAACTGGAACCTACTTTAAAACAGTTGTTCCTCAAAACCCTAGAACTTCCCTTCACCATTCTTATCAATCTGAAAAGAAAATATTTGAGCCTGAACTTAAGGGTTTTAAATTTTTTCTTTTATCTTTCACTAGATACCTTATGCCTCCTAGAGAGTGATTATAAAGTCATGGAAGGATTGTATTAGTTGGGGAATCATGGATATATGGATCCCATTGAATCCTTGTTTCAACCAGTCATCAACACACCTTATTCCCTCATCATTCGACAATGCTTGGTACCATGTCAATCAAAGCAACTTGTTTCTCATACTTTTGTATGTTTTGAAGATTATTCTTTAAAATTTAATGTGAGTATATTTAACATTTTGTTACACACATGGCTACATTGGAAGTACTCCTACACTCGAAGGAGACCTTCCTTTCTTTAAGTTAGGGTAGGGTAGTATAAGATCAACAAATAAAATTGTCATTTGAATTACAATTATATAGAAACACTCTTGGAACTGCAATTCTTAAGACATGACTATTGGAATTTCTATAATTAAGCACCCTTGTGGTAAGACTTGTCAGAAGCAATTCACGTTTAATGCTGCATATCCTATAAAGTGACTTTAATCGTTCATTGAGACTAATCATTAGCTCAGTTAGGGGTTTTTTATTACTATATTTAATACTTCCATTCATAAGATTAGAAACTTAATTTTGACCTATTCATTATAAAAAACTATCATCCAATAAATCATTTCAAGTTTCTCTTTGAAGATATTGATGAAGAACCTCCTATGGGGGACCACTCCTATAAAACCCTAATGAGCTCTCATGAGAAGCTTAGCACTATCAAGTTAAGGAATATTTTAGCCATTATCTGAATTGTTTTCTTTAAAATGAGTCTTTAGGGTAGAAGGACCAATGAGTAAATATTAGTAATTAAAAATGTTTCACACCATCTCATGCTCTTAAGGAGCAGATTTTCCTCCCCACCTATTAAGTAACCTATTTAAGGTTAATTATAATCATAGTTTCTTTTAAAATGATTAATTGATGGATGGGAGGGCTTACTACGAGCCGACCTACCATGATCATGGGTCCTAACGAGAATGAAATTACCACTATTGGTCAGCAAGCCAGGGTAATGGATTTTATTTCAAAATCTACAAGACAAGAGGTCTCATCATGCACTGACTTATTCATTTTGGTCAGTTCTTGTGAATGGCACTGTTGTTAACTCGTTACCAAGCCAAGACAATGGCCTTCAATTAACCTCTAAAAAATGTAAATGATTTCAATTAAATCTTAATTTATATCTAATAGATGGGATATAGACATTTCATGGGTTTAAAAGGAAACCTTTTTGAGGCTATAGACACTTGCTGGTAGCAGGGCCATGCTTGTGGTATTAAAGTTAAATTTACACTATGATTTGCCTAGTTGTTTTTGTCCTTCCTTGAACTCATTATCATATCTCTCTGAGAATGGCTTTAATATCCTTTTAGTAATGTTCTTTGGAGTTATATCTTTCATAAATATGAAGGTTGTCAAGGATGTGGGACCCTTAGTGAAGGTGATTAGCTTTTCTTGAACAACAGAAGCTTCAACTATACACTCGGGTAATGGTAAGATGGTAATCCTGGGAAGGTATCATTTTGTCATATTTATTTACCCTATTTCCATCCATTTTAATGCCTTGGCTTCCAAATAATGTCACTTTTATTTATAATAATGAGGCTATTGAAAGTGAAGACCTATCGACTAAGGCTACTCTTGAGATGCTTTGAGGAAGTTTTGATTGTTGACTATTTCATGATAGAATTATTCTTATAGTAAGGACATTATTATTATTACTATGATAGCCCTGGAATCATAATTTATTTGGATTGGTCTTTATAAATCTTTTTGCAAGATCTAATGAATTCTTGAAAACCTTTGCTCAAATTGGGAAATCACAATGACACCTAGAAACTGGCAATAGAAGAAAACCCTGTAAAATTTACAATTTTTTCGTGAATTCAGCCTATGTATAACAAAGAAAATATATTTTGTTAGAATCCTCCATGCAATACAGGAACCACAACATATTAGAACAAGAATATATTTTTTAGTACAGGAAGCTGGGTTCAAGTGCAGGAACCCTATCATCGATTTTTTTATTTAATTGACATTATTTATCATTTCCAATGGGAATAAATGTTTTAAGTGAAAGGATATTATAAGTCTAGATAACATTATCTTAATAAAGCACTACCATACTCCAATCAAAGTCATGACGAGGGTCGAGAATCAATTTTCAGATCCAGAAGTAAAGGAAGGCTCATGATTTTGTTTTCTTGCGGAGGTCAGTAGTTGTGTGAGGACACACAACAAGGTGAGGTTGGGGGGATGTTGGTCTCCACAAGTGTCCTTCTTTTAACCCTATCTTTGTCCTAACTACACTACTGAAGCCTCTATTTTAGAATTAAAATTAAACCTTTACACATGATTTTTGGTCTCTCTCTGTTATTTTATTGAATATGGATCACAGGGGCTTATTCGCTATTAAAAAGGTTACATATATTTAAATTCCTTTGTAACTTACCTTTTCATATTTCCTTAAAGCATGGTGAGTAAATGTCATTAATATAAAGTGAAATTTGTTTGGTGTAGGATCCATAGTTCCTGTACCGCCCGTTATTCCTGTACCAGGTGGACAAATGAACAATTCATTCTAGATTGACTCCAAAAATATCATATTTTTTTAGGAATGGAGCGCAACTATCATTGGGAGTTTGTTCCATTTTTTGCATCAAGATTGGAATGTTATGGATGTTCTAAAGATGTAGGATCTGAATTTCTCATACTATCCATCATTTATGTATTGTCTGTCATTGTTGTACCAACCGCATTCTTGTATCAATCATCATTCATGTACTATCTGTCGTTCCTGCACGAGGTGGAAAACCGGTCGATTGAATCCTAAAATATCATATATGTTAAAGATTGGTGTGCATCTCTCGTCGAGGGTTTATTTCATTCTCTATATTAGGCTTGGAGCATTATGAATGAACTAAAGATGGAGATTGATCATTGTTCAAATGTATTTTTCTGTGAAGTTTCATTCCGGCTGAGAGCAGAGTTTTATGTATAAATTAGGGATTCTAGGGTGGACATAGGGGGCAATACTCTATAGAATTTTTTCTCACATTATAATTTTGTGTCGCCATACTTCTGGGCTAGATCTAGTAATCCATGATGTACTTTTGCAATCACTAAGTTTAATACAAGGAGCTACACTAGTTATTCATTCCCTATTCCATTATTTTAGGTGATGCGTTATTTGAGCAACTGATTTGATCTTGTAACAAGGAAACAAGCTGGTTGGCTAGGGCTTAACCAACGCATATCGTTCTCCCTTTTTCGTGAAGTGTGTTAAACTTATTTTTATGCGAGGTTTGAATAGGTTATATTTTGTTCTTTAATAGTTAAGAGGCTTTGACTTCTTTATAAGCTGTGTGATTCAGGTCCAAAGTGTGGTGCAGGCTTGGGTATGTTTATTTCATGCCTTTTGTGTTAACCTTGCTTTCCTTTGATGTGTGTTTAATTTCCTTTCTGCAAAAGGAGTGCGTTTTCATTTACGCAATTGAAGGTTGCTTAGTTTACTAATGCAAGTCTAGTTATTTCCTGGAAGTTCATTTCCTTTATTTTGTAAATCGTGTTTTATTTCTAAGTATTCTTAGCATGAGAGTTCAATTTAGAATTAATTTATCTTTATGAGCTTTAATGAAACATTGTTTGCATTATATAGATCTGTGCTTGCACTCATTTCCCTTGTGGAAGTAACTCAGTTTAACACTGAAATTATTCAATGGACCTCTAAGATAAAACTTCTAATTATAATAAGTGCATATCTGATTTACATAATAACAGACATCTCAGGAAGAAGCCTGCTTGTATTTAGATCGGATAGTTATTTTTCACATGCAAGAAGTTTCATGTTCTAGCAAGGATTTTTCATTGACTTTCGAAGTACCTTTCATTTCTGAATGTGTGATTAGTTAAATAATATTTTTCTTGTGAATTCTTATTTCCTCATCTCTATTTCATATTGCAATTTAATCTTAGTTAACACCCTTTTCATTTTCTGCAAGTGGTTTGGAAACCCAGTATAGGAACGTTCATTTCTTGGTACAGGAACCTTCGTTTCAGTACAAGAATCAATGTCTTGGTATAGGAACAGAGTGCTCTGGTACAAGAAACCAGATCCCTTATATGAAGGTAGAAATGTTCAGTGCATGCACAATACATACTTCTAGTGCAGGAACATCACTTTAGTATAGGAACGTCGTTCCAGTACAAGAACATTTTTGTGGTATAGGAACGATGGTTCAGTGAAGGAAGAAAAATATTTAATGAAGGCAGATGCACTTCACAACCTAATTATTTCTCTATCTTATGACTGCACTAACGTCTAGTCTTGCATATTTTCTTTTCCATCTTTCAGTGATCAGGATTGTTTATGCTGATTTGCAGTCCCTTTCATTGAGTTTTTGCAATGTACTTTC
This sequence comes from Pinus taeda, assembly GCA_000404065.3. Classification (NCBI taxonomy): domain Eukaryota; kingdom Viridiplantae; phylum Streptophyta; class Pinopsida; order Pinales; family Pinaceae; genus Pinus; species Pinus taeda. Next base: position 29,530 of record APFE030963309.1, on the reverse strand, counting down.
CTTTTTTATTGTGGTAGCATAATTCTTTTGGTGTTATTTTCTTTCCATTCTTTTCATTCTACAAGTATAATTAGGAAAGATAGAAGTAGGGTTTGCAGGTTGCTGAAGTCCTTTTCCAGCATTTCCAGTGCTGCACCTCTAAGTTTACGAACTCCCGGATTGACAATTAAATGTTGGTCCATTAATATGCCCTATATTACACCCAAGATGGATGACATTTAATGAGCTTGATGTACTAACAATATCCTTGGCTTGATATTAGCAACCATTTGACTTTTTTCATCCATCTTCTCATCTTATCCTAAGGGCACAATCATTTGCCTTGAGATGTAGGATTTTTTCTATATCTTGAATTTGACCATTTGATCTACGCACAAAAACTCTCATTGAAACTTTATATATTTCTCTCATTCTATACATTCACACAATTAGTGATATTGAGTGCTTCATCATACATTAGTTTCATTCTAAAGATATTTCCCTACCTAAGATTGGTCTTTATAAGTCTACTCAATCCTTCAACTATGATTAGGAAAAGTGGGTAGGAAATTTGGCATCCATGGGGAATTCCTTTGGATGCAAGGAAGAAGGTGCCGGTAGAACGATTGAATACTATTGAATAGTATTATATGTAGATAAAATATTATATGTAGCACATGAATGCCAAGTAAAATGTTGTTTTCATTAGGATAATTCTCAATTTCCAATTTGAGCAATTAAATTATTTTTATTGGCCAATTTTCATGATAAAAGTAAAGGGTATCGATAGATTGGAGTACTTTTTGAGTGAACCTAGTGCCATCCTTTACGGTCCTTCCATGTGAAAAACCATTTGTTCTCAAGAATTGTGCTATAAGAGAAACAACTTAAGATGAGAACATATGATGTTGGACTTGTAATTTTGTATATATTATTGCACAATGAAATTGAAAAGAAAATGGTGAGAATTTTTCCCTTGGGTATTGGCACATATATCTTGTTCATGAAAAATATTTGTCACATTCCTATAATATTTCTCACTTACCCAATTGTGGATAGCTAATGAAATATAAACACTACTTCTTAGGTTTTCCCCTAGGGATTAGTGTACATTGATTTGTGTTGTCTCACCCTTGCTTGGATGATAGTGTCAAAATTCTTGTATATATTACATTGTAATTTGATATCTTCCAGATTTAATATCATTCTCTTCACTTGACCTCTTATATTTGTAAAAATATATGATTCTTGTCTCCCTATTGAGGCTAGGTGACATGACTCTTCATATATCAGTAACCATCCTCCCATTCCTATAGAGTGTTTCGTTCTTTCTCAAGTTCAAAAAATTCCTCCAACATTTTCAAATTTAATGAGCTTGAGAAAGCTTGCTCTTGCATGTAGATATCCTTTAACCTTATTTAGTTGAATTTTAGAGTTGGTAAATTTTTATTACTCCATTCCTTTGAAATTATTGTAACTATCACTAGGTTTATTTATAGTTGATTCATGGAGTTTACCTCATCCCATGAGATATTCTATTAGGTCTCAATGATCCTGCTTACAACTAGTAAGGTCAACCACATATCTAAAAAGCTATTTGGAGATCAAGGGTCATTCCTTGGTAAAGCATTGGTCTAGTCTCTAAAAATAAAATGAACTCCATGTCTCTTGTTTGACCAAGTGACTATAAGTTGACTAATTCAATATATATGATATTTTCCTATTCAAACATGCCCATGAAGAATTCTTTTAAGGGCTCCTTCTTGGAATTTGGAACTCACTTGTTTTACTATTTAACAATAAAATAAGTACCCCTAAAAGTATGACAGAAGGGAATTTCAATATTATTTTATGCATAATTACTTTCAAAAAGAGTTTTATTTTTTGGTGGGGGCCATACATGTTTAGTAGATAAATATTCCTTTAATTACTCTAAGAATAGTGACATGTAGATGGCATGAGAAAATTACACTACTCACCAAGTGAAGTTTATTTCTACATATTTTGTTATACCTCTTGAGAGACCATTTGAGCATAAACATTCAAAATTATAGTTTGGTAGTTATACCCTTAGTTCTATCTTATAGGCATCTATTGATATCATTATTTCATGATTAAAATGATAGTAGGATTATGTATAAGAAGTAATATGCTTGAGGATCTCATTTTCTAGGTTGACCCCGTGTCCCAATGATTTATTGATAGTAATTTGATTTTCTCACTTCCTTATGGGCTTCCATTGAACTAGGTTCCCTTAGGATAGTTTGTTTTCATTTGCGATCTTCATCAACATCCACCCATATAATTCCCTTGGCCTTGTTACAACTCCTCATATATTTCATTTTTCCATGTCCCATGGATAGGACCAATTCTAAACCACCTAAAAATACTTACAAGTGAGGGAGGTGAGGTGGATTTTCTATAGAGTATGTTTTGTATATGTGTTGTTTGTCCTAATTTAGAGAGTGACTAAGAAGTAAATGTTGACATTGTAGTGTTTCTATTAATGTCAACCAATGGTTAGCCTTGTAGTCATGTTTTCTATCCCTTGTATTGGTCCAATATATGGTGTTATATGCATGTTAATAAAATTTGTCAAGTTTGTATGTTCATGTCCTAAAGTTGAGCTACAGATCAAGTGGAACAATGCTACAAACATCCGGTGAAATCAAGGTAACACGAGCAAGAGCCTCTAGTTTTGAGGCATAAAGTGTTTTATAACATTGTTTCTGTGTCTAGGGGGTGTGTTATAGCCATAACGTAGGTAATAGCCTCTAAGATGAGTTATAACACAATTTTTGTTTGTCAAAGATGCGTTACAACCAGTTAAGTGACTTTTCTGAATTGGGCGTGCACTTAGTTAATCCCAAGAAAAATGTCTATGGTATTTACGCTTGGTATTATCTCTGACAGACTGATAAAGTTTGATATTCTTCTAGAAGATGATTAAAGTTGAAAATATCTCTCTAATTTAATGAATATGGTGGAGGATCAAGTCAAGGTGAAAAATACCAAAGTATGAACGAGAGTGTTTGGCTCTCCATATCTCTATGTTAATATGGTGAGATCATTTTAGATATTTCATTTATAGGAGGAATATCTATGCTCGATAGATTGGTTCCTTTGTGAGAGTAATTCATTAGAGAGCTTTGGGAACCAATGGTGAGAAGAGAAACACAATTGTAGTAGATTGTTGGAGAAGATCAGTCTTATTGCAGAGTTTGATGTCCATGCTTCAACAATTGTTTGATGTTGGTTAATGAAGGCATTTGATGGAGGAGATTGGATGTTATCATGTTTTCTATGACATTGTTGTATTTATAACATTGTGAATGTAGGGTATCATGTGGAGAAAATCATGTTATGTTATTCTAAAAATTTCATATGCCTATGGCATTGTATTTATATATTTTATGATTTATATTTGTTGAGACATGAATGAGCTATTGTGATCAGATTTGTTATGTTGTTGATAGTGTTGTGTTGAGAGTATGTATGTTTGAGGTTCATGTGTGGTTTGAACATTTACATGCATAATGCTGGTTGTGCTTATCAATACATTGGTTGTAGCGAATATTTTGTATGTAAAGATTATTTTATTATGAGTACAATGTGAAAATAGGATTAAATGAGGCTCACATTTATTGTATGAGGATTATGGGCCATAGTTTGAGAATAACTGAAATGAGGTTCATTAGATGAGATTAAGGTTTGGGCCTTCAATGAGAACAAGTGGTGGCTTGCAAATTCAAGGTGTAGTAGCATCCCTCAGGTAGAGGTGTGAGAAATTGGGAGTGGTGGCTAAATAGTCTAGTGGTGGTTGGGTGAGACTTATTAAGAGTGGTGACTTCCGGTAGGTGGGGGCCTACAAATTTGTGGGAGTGTTGGCTTCCAATAGGCTGAGACTTATAATTTTCATATAGGTAGTGGCCTAGAGAAAGTAGTGGCTTACGTGAGTGTTAAATTGTGGCTTGTACACTGGTAGTGGCTAGTGATTCAAATGTAAAAGAATATTTTAGACTAATAGAAACACAAAGATGAAGACTATCTATCGACGACGTTTTTTTCCATTGGGTTTCACCCTTATATCTTTTGTCTCATGTGTTGATGATTTGTGTGGATTTTCTTTGATGGTTCCATGTCTCTTATTACTCGTGAATGTTGCTCATATTATTTATATGAGTATGTGTTTATCTGCAAATGTATGTTTTGTTAATGGTTAAAGGGTGCCTATTCTGTAACTATTTAAACATTAGAGGAAATTTTAGCCTAAAAGTGGCCTCCTAAGGAAAAAGAATAAAATCATAGTTAGAATAATAAAATATGAGATGCATTTTAGAGGGAAAAGAAGAAAATTGTTTTTTTTATTTGTATTTTTAGTTTATCTCCATAAACATTTACTCAAATTTCAAGTATAGACACTCATTGGATGCATAATTAAATTTCACATCCAACTAGTACCCATTATGCATACCTTTGAGAACACCCACATTGATAAAAATTGAACATACATTAAAAACATTTGTTCAACACACTTTTTTAATGTATCTTCAATTTCTATTAGTGTGGATCTTCTCGAAAGTATACATAATGTGTACTCATTGGATGTGGAATTTAATTCTGCATCCAACAAATGTATACACTTTAAATTTGAGTAAACCTATAAAGAGATAAGCCAAAAGTACAAGTAAAAAAAAAAAAAAAAAAACAATTTTTCTTCTTTTCCTTCCAAAATATTTACATGTACATCTTTTTGAATTTAAAATATTTTTAGTGGTTTACATCTTATAACATGGAAAATTTTAGGTTGAACTTTCCTCTAGTGAGAAACAAAAGTTTTAATAATTGGTATCCAGTACACTAATGATTCACCCCCCCCCCCCCCCCCCAGTGTAGTGATCTACATTTCTAACAAGTTGTATAAGGGAAAGGCTCTTGGTTGCAGCTTAATCATTGAAGAGTATATCTGGGGAGTGTTGGCGAAAATTTCACTCTCTTTTTTTTTTCAAAATTAATCCTTCAGGAGTATCTATCGTCACTTCTGCAAATTTCAAGTTATGGCATCAAAATGTAAATATAAATTATTAGCTTGTGGATCTAACATTTTGAAGCTGGTATGTGAAGTTTGTGGCAAGGATCCACTTACACCTGAAGTAATGGAACAAGATGCTCAAGCAAGGTGCATCATTTATGAGAATCTTCATAATGCAGACTTGGAGAACATAGGAGATCTCGAATATGCTAAAGAGGTGTGGGATAGACTGGAGATATTGCTTGGAGTTGTTAGTGATAGTGACAACAAAGAGTTAGAGAAGATCAAGAAAATGAAAACAAAAAAGAAGGGCCCAAAGAAGGAAGGAATCCAACCTAAGGAAATGAATTCCCCTAGTGCAAATGGTGTAGCAAACCATCAAGACAATTAAAAAAATGAAGCCTCAATCAAACCAGTTGTCCTACAAAAGAAAAAGTCGGTAGGTAAAAACATGGTTGATTTACTTTTGAGTAATCATTTTGATAGATTTGATGAATTTCATAGTGAAGAAGAGAATTATTTCTTTCTCCTTAAGGAAAAATATGAATAAACAATGGTAGTAATTGAAGAATTATATACTGAAGTGAGTATGGTAACAATTACATGTAGGGATCAATAGAAGCTTTTACATATATTTAGAAAAGGAGAATGGGATTAGAGAGGATATCCATACCATGAATATCTAGTCACAAGAGGAAAAAATAATATAGCATGTGTTGACAAGTTGGCAAAAGGAGAAAGAAGTTCGAATTGAAGACTTGGAACGTGAAGTGGTCTTCATGAGGAAATAGTTACGGAAGAAGAATGATTAGCTAAAGAAAGATAAGAATGCCAAGATCTTGGATAGTATGGTTTAGATCCAAATATCTCCTATGAGAATATTTGGTCTTTCCTTTGGAGAGTCTAGTTTACAGCCAAGAAAAAACAACAATGAAGTGCCAAATAAAGCTGCAGTGAAGAATGAAACTAGCAATGGTAGCATGAAAGGAAAGAGAAAACAAATCCACAAGAAGTGTCCAAGAAGAAAACCAAGAGGAGAATTTACATCCAAAAGATAATTTTATCCTAGAGTTGATAGTGGAAAAATTTAGAGGAGTGGTCAAAACTCCTTTTCCCCCTTGATGGATGAGATCAAGTGCTTCATGTCACAATTTTGGAAATGTGGCAACTACATGTAGAGGCAGAATGTACACATCCATGCAATAGTTTGATTAATCAAGGAGAGGACCCCCCTTCAAGTATACAATTTCAATTAATGGTTATTGTTATTCTTGTAACCTATTCGGCCATAAGGTCATTGATTGCAGATCTAGAACTAAGTAGTGCAGGCAAATCCAATCCAAGGAAAAGATCTGGCATCAAAAATAGAAGATCAGATTCCTTGGCCTCATATCTTGGTCATGTAGAGTGTTATCCGTGCCAAAATTTTAGGCACATGGCCAAAGATTATAAGTTCTCCATATTGTTTAGATCATCTAATCAACAGGAGTAGTAGAGATAAATTAGACCTAGAATAAAGATAGAGGAGAGTGCTAAACTGAAGGAGCAACTAATGACCGTGTGGAAGAGAAAGGAGGAGTAGCTAAAAAAGTGTGGTATTTCCCTTTGCTTGCATGATGATGATGATGATATGTGTTACATTTTCAGTAGATGTTCACACCATATGTCAGGAGAGAGGAGAAAATTTTTCTTTCTAAAGAGAACCAAGAGTGGCCATGTTGTTTTTAAAAGTAATGAACCAGTAAGAGTGTTGGGGAAAGGAAAGGCAAACCTTGTTGACAAGAAGACCAATGAAATTGATGTGTGGCTCATTGACAGCCTAAAGAAAAATATTTTGAGCATGAGTTAGATGGTTGATGGAGGCAAGAAAGTGGTATTCAACTCCAAAGGTTGCTTCATCTGGAAATAAGGTTTAGAGAGAGTGATTTCCAAAGGAGCCAAGACATCGGGCAATATGTTTTTGTTGAAGCGAAGAGTAAGCAAAAAGAATAGATCGAAGAAAACATCTTCCTCTTCTGATTCTAAGTAGGCAATATCAACTCGTATTGTAGTCTATTCTAGCAGGACATATCTACTTAGATTGCAATATTGCATGTGAGGCATTCATTTCCTTAGGGGGGGCACATGGTGTAGTATGGTATCATTAGGTAGTATGATGAGTTGTTGAAAATGAATAGAAATATGGTAGAATGATGGATATTTGTACTAGTCGTAGCATTAGCTTCTTGGTTGATTATGAGCTTACTTGCACATTCAGGTCCATAGAATCAACATATCCATTGGAGGTATAATGAGCTCAAGGGGAGTTATGTATCCATCTAAGGTTCTATTTTTTATGGAGCAGATTCACTCATACTTTCACTCATTTGTTTTATAGTAGATTCATATCTTTGTCATCATGAAGTTGAAGTTATTAGTCAACCTTGTATGTAATCATTTATGTTCATCATTATCATTGGTTGAGTTCTCTAGTGTTGGTAATGTATATGAGTGAAAATTTTCTTTTGGCATGCAAAGTAGTGGATATATATATATTTTAGCCACAGATGCATCCTAGTATGCAATCATTATGTTGGACATGTATGATAGAGAGATGTATTTGGAATGCATTGTAGAGAAAATTTAAATCAACCATCTATGCACTAGTAAGTGTAAGTTTCAGCCCTGTATTTTCATTGATTTTATCATTTGGCTTATGGTGGAGTGGTCCTAGAATCAAGAATGCATAGAGATAGTGCCAAGTTGAGTCATATTTCAGCCATATATGCTCATTTTGTATTGTAGTTGAGTATTCTATAGTTGGGACATGAGTGAGAGTCATACTTTGACATTTTTGGGAATGGGATTCCTCAAGGATAGTTTTGGGGCTAAAAGCCCATGCTTTGGGTCCAATTTTGTAATAAAGTTGTAAAGTATCCACATTTTGTGGTCGCAGAGCATGAGGTGTCATGAGTCATAAAGGGTTTTCCACCCTTATTTTGTAAAGTAAAGTCGGCTGTAAAATATCTACTCATGGTCCGTGGACCATGGGATTGTATAAAAAGAGCTAAGTAAGTAAGCTCTAAGTAGTTCAGAGGAGTCATAAGTTGTAGAATAAGTCTAGAGAAATAAGGACAAAAGTCTATGTTTGGGTCTTAGTGTAGGTAGAGGAACTGCAGCTGAGTGCACAGAGGCCTAGGGTGGAAGTCTGCAACTGAGTGCGCGGACCCTTGCAACTGTGTGCGCAAGGTGGATAGACTCTGTAATCATCTAAAGATATCAATAAAGAGAAGTATTCTACAAATTTTGTGTCTTTATTTCCTATTAATGAATCTTGTCATATTGTGTATGGGTTAATTTATAATGCTTATGTGATGCGCGAATATATGTAATTATGTTGGTTAATCGAATGCAAGTAATAATATATGTTTACGCGGTGCTAACTGTGATTGCTTAGTAAGATAATTAAACACTTAAGGATAACTTGGAAACCTGTTATATGCGTTGCTTTAGCAGCACGAAAGTACCTGAACTGTAGGTTAGGGCTACGCAAAGGCCAATCGTACCCCTTCACGGAGGTACTGAAGGGTGGAATAAAGGGCTAGACTGACAGATCCCTAGAACTTAATGACATGCACGAGAGTAGGAATAGGAGGAATAAACCGACATCATGACCATCTTAGGGTATGGAAACTTGGTTCCAGCATCCCCCCATACTACCTCAGGTGAGACTTCAATCCGCACTCCACGGGCTAATGTCGAAAGGGATTTGTTTGGCTAACTAATGTTGAACCGGGGTTAGGCCCCACCAAGCCAACAAATGGTTTCGTTGCTGGGACTAGAATCTGCATAAGAAATGTGTGATGTCATATCATTGGAATCCAACTAAGAACGAGATTGAAGACTAGTTGGATAGGAAGATCCACGCATTCGCAACGTAGGAGATCAAAATCCACGACCGACAAAGGAATAGTGGCTAGACAAGTACCTATACATAGAGATCTATGAGATCCTTTTCTATTCCTTTCCAGTTGAGTTGTACAAGTGGATCATGAAGCTAGAAGATAGCCAAGGAAGGTGGAGACTTGACGGTCCTATTGTCTAGACCCGAAAGTTAGGACAGAGACTAGAAGCCTCTAAGGATAGGATTGCTCGTGCTGTCAATCATTACCTCAATCACATCATAGGAGGATTTGTGACTGAATTCAGGGTCGATACCTCAGTTAGATATAGTGAGGCATAGCGATGCTTTTTCAAGTGTCCACGAGGTAAGTATTTGAAGTCTTTGAATACCTAGATTAAGATGTTATTGTGCGAAAAATAGGTTATGAAACTACCTTGATGTTCAGAGTTACGCAAAGCGGAAAGAATTATAGGAATGAAGGACGAATGGGTCCTGAATATAGTCCATTAATTTCACCTCCACGAGATGATGAAGAGGGAGTAGTGCAGGCTTCTCCACACAGTGCTATTCAGTTAATAAGACAAGGATTCGTGCAACTGCCACCTCCACCCACACGACCTCCAGCTTCACCACCATCACCTATGACTTCTCTCGTACCACCTCCACCTCCACTGCAGTTCAGCATGGCGAATTCATTGAAGCCAACTTTGTTCAAAGGCTCGGGAAATGAGGACCTAGACTAGTTTTGTTTCATTGTGAAAGTTGTACAGGAAGCTTAGGGCACTATAGATGATCAATGAAGAAGGCAACACTCGTTAGTTCTTTACAGGATCGTGTGCTAACCTGGTACATTAAATACTCTAATGACAACCCAAATGCTAGAGTGGCAGACATCCAAACCACACTAAAGAAAGAATTTAGTAGGCCTAAATCCAAGGCATAGTCGATTGTGGGGTTCAAAGAAATCACAATGAAACTGGGCGAGACACATTGGGAATTAGATCAAAGATTGAAGTCTAAAATCCGTGAAGCTAATATGAACTTAACAGATGGACAACACCATGAATGGTTTGTGGCTTTGCTCCTGCCACACCTAAGGGTTACATTGTCACAAAAAAAGATAATGACTCAGGCAGAGGCCTTGGAGATTGCAATGAGACTGCATGAAACGTCGATGCATGATTCGAATTTGGGGGTCCAGTAGATCCATGCACAGTTACAAAATCTTTGAATTGAAATGCAGAGCTTGAAGGAGGACAAGACAATTCGACCAGAGGTGCACAAAGAGGTATGGTGCCTAAAATGCAAGGGTCAGGCGCATGACAAGGACCATTGTGCAGTCTTTGCGAATTACATTGCAGGAGGGGGACCAATGCCTTTGAGGCTAGAGGCCCAAGCAGGACCAAGCATAGGACCTGCATTGTGGTGTGCTATATGTCAGGTAGCAGGAAAACATATGATGGATAACTTTCATTTGATGCAGAAGTTTGTACAAACACCACAACAACTCTTCTGCAACTTCTATAGGTCGATAGGGCATGATGACGACAACTATAGAAGTTATGAATTGATGATGGATAGAACACTTACTTATAGGGTTCAGGTAGAAACAAGACCCCCTGACTAGAGCATAGGGATGGAATAAGCATGCTTTCAGGGGTGCAGACGAGGCCAAGGTGGAGGAGGACCTGGAAGAGGTCGGGGATAGCTAATCTTGTACAATTACAGAGGACCAGCACACTATTCTCGAGATTTCACTAACCCAACGCGTCTGTTGTGCAAATATTGCACCCTGTTTAACCATGAAACAAAGGATTGTCCTACGCTGATAGGGAGGATATGCAACAAAGGGGCATTACCACCTCAACTAACTTAGAACCTATAGATGATGAGGTATGAGCTTGTGAAGACAATCCAAATGTAAATATAATGCTCCGAAGTGGAATTGCAATAGGGATGATAAGGGGAAATAGCCCAAAGACAATGCATCGGTTCACAAAGATCTGGTGATGGAGGTTGAATTTGATTTGGAGCATGCACGCAAAACGTTCATGGAAGCAAAGAAGAGCTTCACTAAGGCTTCCACCTCAGGTAGAAATGATAAGCCTAGTTAAGAAATGGACCCTTCTATGCTTACAACCTTCCTAGAGACCTGCATGAAGTTGTTATGTGACAACAAGGCTGTGAAGGGATTAAGGGAGCTTATAAATAGATGTGTCAGAAACACTCTGAGTGAACTACGCATGGTACAAAATATTGGTAAGCATAAAACAAGGACATGACGAGAGATGAGGTTGAGCACACAGATAAGAGAATAGGAAATGGATCAGGTTATTTTGGACCTAGGTCAAACGTGAACGTCTTACCAAAGCAGACTTGGGAACGGATGGGAAGACCCACACTGCAGTGGTCTCTGATTCAATTAAGGAAGGTAAAGCAATAGAAGATCATCACCATGGGGCAGCTGCAAGGAGTGACTATAGATATTGAAGGCGCAAGCGCATTGGCTGAATTTGAAGTAATAGAAATTATGGATGACAACAACCCCTACCATGTGCTCCTTGGCATTGATAGGGCTACTCATATGAACAGGGTAATCAACCTAAAGAAGCGAAAGATGATATTTGAGAAGAAATCACTCCGTGTAATAGTACCCCTAGATCCTGCTGAAGGATCGCGCTATATTGAACCAATTTGAGATTATGAGAGTGATGATAATTTGGATTGTATCTATAAGAAAATAGTGCGAGACCAAGATTGGGTGAATCCAACAGTGGATGGATGAATTACATGGGATCGCAAGAGTTCCTGCACCTCAGACTCTGATGATGAATTAAAGTGCTAGCAAAATCTGTTACATGAAGTAACCACACTATGCTGTAACACGATGAGTTGGTCTCTACGATTTGTGTCATTAGAGGTAAGAGATATGCCCACTTATGATGGCCTGAATGATGTAGATATGTTCTTGGATGCTTTTGAGAGGGAGGTACCAGAAAAGTAGTGCTTCCAGGTTTTGGACTCGGCACTGCACGGTACACCCGCAAGATGGTGGGGTATGCACAAGGGCAGCTTTGATGATTTTCACGAATGTAGAAGAATGATGAGAACAAGCTTTGCGAAGCTGAAGGTACGGATCATGGACAAGTATGATGAGCAGGATGATCCGCATGTGGAGTTGTCCAAATGGGCTCAAGCTTTTGGAGATAAGTCCCAACTTGAATGGGTGCACTTGTTCTGTCACACCCTAGATGTCATCCCAATAAACTAGTACTTAGAAACAGAGCTCTACCATGGTTCAGGTCAATGGGAAATTCTGTGCAAAGGATTCATGATGACATTCAGATTTGAGGATGGGTTTGACTATATTGATGAGGCACTACAAGAAGTAAAAGCAACAATGTTTAGGATACCATAGGATCCTTTGGATCTGATTCAACCTGATTGGACTACTCAGCTGAGCCATGTGATGGAATGCTATAACGTGACCATTGAAGAAGAAGATGAGGATCCGCGAAATATTAACATCCCTAAAATAGAAGGTCACTATGAGGTTGAAGGACCGCATATTGAGAATCCATATATAATCGCACCACTGAAAACAAAACAGGTAAATATTGGTACAGAGGCGGAGCCCAAATTCGTGAAGATTGGCGATTACTCGGATGATACGATGGTGGATAAGGTCGCTGAATTGTTCCACAAATACTAGGACTTATTCCCTACCAAGTTTATGGATCTAAAAGTGATAATCAGAGACTTGGGTGTTATGAATATTACATTGAAGCTTGATGTGAAACCAGTTAACCAAAGACCTTACCATCTCAATCTGAAGTATAAGGAGAAGGTCCGCTTAGAGCTAGACAAGATGTTCGCGGCAGGCATCATTGAGCCAATAGAAGAATTTGATTGGGTAAGCCCAATGGTAGTATAGGAAAAGAAGTAGAAGGATGAAATAAGGACATGTGTAGATATCAGGACGTTGAACGACGCTTGTGTACATGATCCTTTCCTGACTCCATTCACTGATGAAGTATTGGATAATGTAGGTGGCCAGGAAGCATATTCCTTCACTGATGGATTCTATAGGTACCATTAGATCAAAATTGCGTTGGAGGATAGGAGAAAGATGACCTTCACGACTGAGTGGGAGTGTGTTTTCAATACACTATAATGCCTTTCAGATTGAAGAATGCACCTGCGATTTTTTTGCGCATAGTCGTTGCATCATTCAAGGAATTTATTCATAAGTTCCTGGAAGTATACTTTGATGACTGGACTGTGTTTGGGCTGGTGAAACTCCATGTAGCAAGATTGCGCACGATGCTAGATACCTGTAAAAGATACCAGATCATGCTCAATCTAAAGAAGTGCCTGTTTTGTGTTCCTTTTGGGACCCTGTTGAGTCATGTGGTTTGTAGATAGGGACTAATGGTAGATCCCATGAAGATTACGATGATAATTAACGTAGAAGCACCGAGGAGTGTGAAATGGTTGTGCGCTACCCTAGGACATATTGGATATTACAGAAAGTTTATCAAAGACTACGCCTAGATCACCGCGCCTATGGAGAAGTTGTTGAAAAAGGATGTAACATTCTTTTGGAATGAGCACTATAAGAAAATCTTGGATGTATTGAAAGAAAATATGGTCACCATGCCGATTTTAGTCTTCCTAGAATGGAAGAAGGAGTTTCATGTACATGTTGATGCATCAAGTATAGCGCTTGGAGCAGTGTTGTTAGGCCCCTATACTACTAGTGTAACCCCTTATTGTTATTAGTAGAACCCCCTTATTATATTGTTGTGTCCACGTAGTCACCATATTTTTATTATTGTGCCTCATAGAAGCCCACTATTGTTATTATTGTGCCCTTACATTATTATTGTTATGTTGGCTCTGATTATATTATGACCCCTTAGACTCCTATATATAGAAAGGAGGTCTTGTCATTTGTATCATCCAAGAATTATTAATTTGTGTAATGTAAAGGAGGTTTCCCCCTCAAAGAGGCTGAATTCTAAGGTGTTGATCTATCTTTTCTATCTTTTTGATAGCTGGTTTCCTAACATTTGGTATCAGAGCTTTGGATTCTAGGGTTTCACTACTCCAAATAGGTCATCGTGGCATTTTCTCTATAAATATTTTTCTGCGACATTTCAGAAGCTAAAAAAAAACCCATTTGAGTCTAAATAGTTCTAAACTTTGGGTCCGAATGTCAGATCTTGTCTCACTACATTTGCGGAGATATGATTTGATGAACTTGGGGTTTTTGCAGACTCTCGAATTACATTCCAAAAAGGTGACCTGGGGTAAATCGTCATAACTGTCTCTCTGAGCCTCAGATTGAAATTTTATAAGAAGTTACAGAAAGACGATGAACTATAGTTTCCTGTGTATATTTTTAAGATCCGAAGGTTAAAACAGTGACACATGGCACGTCATACAAGTTTGCTCTACTGAACTAGTCTATAATCATGTCATCTTGGGGGATTGTGCATAACTCTTTCTTGGAGAATCCAATTTCGATCAGACTGGTGGGATTATAAAGATGATGCAGAGGGCTACAGTAGGTCGCAATTTTAGAATTGGAAGATATGAAATTGCAGAGTTATAGTTGTTTCAATATCGAGCTCTTAAATTCAAGAAAAGGCGATATAAGGAAGTTTGATGGCAAGGATCCAGTAAATTGGATACTACAGATGGAGCAATATTTTGATCTACATGAGGTGCAACTGTTACAAAAGGTACATATTTCATCTTGATATTTAGAATCGGGTATATTTTTATAAAGGGCTTTGTTCTCGTAAACCACTTGTTACATGGTCAATTTTCACGAAGGAAATGATAGCACATTACGAGGATACAAAGAGAAATACCTTACTTAGCCAATTGATAAATCTCAAACAAAAGTGTTCAATGGCAGAGCACATTGAGGACTTTCAAAAATTGAATATAAGGTTAAATGATATTCCAGAGAAGCAAAGGATTGATGTCTCCATAGGTACTTTAAAGGATAACATTCAACATGAGGTTCGTCTTTGGGAACCTGATTCATTGGATAAGGCATTCAGGTTGGCAAGAAAAGTGGAAAG
>APFE030963309.1:0-13927 GCA_000404065.3 Pinus taeda | reverse complement strand
ACCACAACAATTGGAAGAAAAAATAGCAAAAGGGCTTTGTTACAATTGTGATAACAAATACATTAAAGGTCATAAGTGTGTTGAGAAGAAATTATTTTACATAGATTGTGGAGAGGAGGAAGAAAAGGACCAAGAAACATCAAAAGAAGAGGATATACACCAGGAACCAACCCCAGAGAAAGAAGAAACGAATCTGGCCATATCTTGTAAAGCATTGGAAAGAATTAACACTCCTCAAACTCCCAAGATAGAAGGACATATGAAGAAGAAAAAGGTTGAAGAAGTGAAAGATCACATGGATAAAGAAGAAACGAATCCGACCATATCTTGTAATGCATTGGACATAATTACCACTCCTCAAAATATCAAGATAGAAGGACATATCAAGAAAAAAAATGTTCAAGAAGTGAAAGATCACATCAAGAAAGAGGAAATGAATTCGACCATATCTTGTAATGCATTGGCTAGAATTACCACTCCCCAAACAATCAAGATAGAAGGACATATCAAGAAGAAAAATGTTCAAGAAGTGAAATATCACATTGAGCATCAACAAAAAGTTCTCCAACTTTTAAAGGATAATGCCACTTTGCTGTAGAATCAAATGAAACAATAGGTAGATCAACATCGCAGTGAAAAAAGTTTTGATGTAGGTGATTGGGTATTTTTACTGCTACATCTCAAGTAAGCCATTTATGAGAAGGAAATTTTGGCAACACTACATGCACTTCAAGGGAAGACACTTCAAGATAAAAATGGATCATGATAGTCTTAAATACATTTTAGAACAAATATTATCCTTAGAAGAACAGAAAAAATAGGTCACAGATATGTTGGGTTATGACTTTGAAATCTTCTACAAAAAAGGGAAGCAAAATTTTGTTGCAGATGCACTCTCAAGAAAGGATGAGGATGTGGAAGCATTGTTTCGTGCTATTTCTATTATCCAACCAGATTGGATAAACAAAGCAAGGGATGAATGGAAGAATGATGAAAAAGTGTAGCCACTCATTAAAAAGTTGCAGAAGATCCTAATTCAAACAATATTTCCAGAACTTGAAGAGGAAGGAAAAACCATATTGGAACCTCCAGCAGTCACAGAAACAAGAACCCAACAGCTGTGAAATTGATCAATTTCAAAGTATCTCTTCAAGTGGAAGAACATACCCACTAAATATTCCACATGGGAGGACAAGAATTTTATACAGAAGCATCAAGAACTACTCAAGCATTAAGGGCAACCCTTTTTTAAGGAGAGGGGCATGTTAGGTCCCTATACTACTAGTGTAACCCCTTATTGTTATTAGTACAACCCCCTTATTATATTGTTATGCCCATGTAGTCCCCATATTGTTATTATTGTGCCCTTACGTTATTATTGTTAGGTCAACTTTGATTATATTATGACCCCTTAGACTCCTTTATATAGAAAGGAGGTCTTGTCATTTGTATCATCCAAGAATTATTAATTTGTGTAATGTAAAGGAGGTTTTCCCCTCGAAGAGGCTGAATTCTAAGGCGTTGATCTATAATTTTTATCTTTTTGTGAGATGGTTTCCTAACAAGTAATGACACGGGCTAGTGGAGGAAACTTGGACCATCCTATAGCATTCACAAGTAGAAAGTTATCCAAGGCGAAGAAGAACTATTCCATCATCGAGTGCGAAGGGTTAGCCATTGTATATGGCTGCAGAAGTTTAGACACTATTTTCTGGGTGGCCATTTTAAGACATATATGGATCATTCCGCATTGAAATACCTGGTCAATAAGACTATGTTGGGGGGGACAATCCGTAGGTGGTTGTTATTGTTCCAGGAGTATGATTTTGAAGTTATTGTGAAGCTTAGATGACTGAACACAGGAGCAGACCATCTATCGTGCATCGAAACAGGGGTTTCCTGATGCACAGCTATTTGTAGTGTGCATCACAGATGGTCATTTAGAAGATATCATACACTTCCTAATGACAGGAACTGTTCTGGAAGGATATATTGTCCAGCAGAAGAAGGAGTTAGTGGTGTGCACGATAGACTTTCCTTTCATTGCCGGGCCTCTGTAAAAAATGGGGTCTGATGAGATATTGTGATGATATGTACCAAACTTTAAAAGGATCAGTATCCTTGCAGATTCTCATGGGGGCGTCATGGGAGGACATTATGTAGGGGTAGTGACTGCGCAAAAGATTCTACTCGTGGGGTTGTGGTGGCTAACCCTCCATCAGAATTCAAAAGCTTACTACAAAGCATGTGACGTATGTCAAAGAACTAGCAGTCCATCATGAAGGGATGAGCTTCCTTTGAATCCACAGATGACGTTAAAATCCTTTGAGAAATGGGTGATAGATTTTGTGGGATCCATTCAGCCCCAAGGGAAGAAGATGGGAGTGAGGTACATTATCACTGCGACAAAGTATTTGACTCGATGGGTAGAGCCACAAGTTGTAAAGGATTGTATAGATGTGACTACTGCAAAATTCCTCTTTGAGTATGTACTGATATGATTCGGGTATCAGAAGATTTTGATGAGTGATCGCGGTACGTGCTTTCTGAATGAAACGATCAGTGCGTTGATAGAGGAATTTTAGGTATATCATCAGAAGAGCAGGCCTTATCATCTGCAGGCTAATGGGATGGTGGAAGCATTCAATAAAGTGTTGGAGAATGCATTGACCAAGGTTTGAAATGCTTAGCAAAGTGATTGGGACCTACGCATACCCGCAAAACTATGGGCCTATCAGACGACATGCAAGAAGTTGACTGGAAAAACACCCTTTAGGCTTGTATATGGTGTTGAAGCAGTGATGCCCATGGAATACATTGTGCCTAGTCTACGTATAGCGGCACTCATCGGTATGATGGATCATGGAGCCCTGGAAGAAAGGCTTGCGCAACTAGCTGAGCTTGAGGAAGAAAGATTTCTAGATGGATTTCACTAACAGGTCCAAAAGCAGCGCGAAAAAGCATGCATAGTCGGCACATTAAGCTACGCACCTTTAAGGTAAATGACCCGGTTTTGTTATATGATAGCAAGTTTGATAAATTTCCAGGGAAATTCAAAATGCACTGGTTAGGGCCCTATGTCATTAAGACCGGCGGAGGAACAGTAGTGTTAGAGTTCTATAGTTATAGGATTCATAATTTTGAATTGGCTAAGGTTAAGCCTTGTAATATTTTACATACCTTTGCTTTCTGCAAATTTTTTCCATATTAAAAATTAAAAAATTGTAAAGAGGGTGTGTCCTAAAAGAAATATCAAAGGACAAAAGGAATAAGAAAAGATCAAAAAATGAAAAGGTATGAACCCCAAACACAAAAACAGATCATGAAAGTGTTCAAGTATAAATGCCACTACTATTTTACTTCTTCTACAAATAATGGTTGTGTGCAGCTTGTCATACATGCCACAACCCATGGTAGTTAAACTGCTTAATATTGACGATTTCATGCTTTAAATTTTATGTTTATAGTTAGAGAATAAAATTTGACCAAACAACTTAATCTTGGTAGATCATTAGATAGGTAGAGAAAATAAAAGGGGACCATCAGCTTAATCTGAGCCCTTGGAAGATATAAAGTTAGAAGTAGATAGTTTGTTTTATAAAAGAAAAAATAATTATAAGGGTCTGCTAGCCTAAATGCACCCAAATAAGTGAAGAAAAAATAATTTTAGGGTAAGTAATGGGTAAGTAGAAGAAAGGTTGCTAAAGTATAAAGTTGATTGGACAAAAGCACATTCATCATGCTTAATCATATGTTTCAATGTGCATGAGCAATTAAGAAAGCAAAAACAAAGGTTTACAAGTTGATTTAGTTGGCTCCGCCTCATTTATTTCATCCCTATACTTACTAATTTCCCCATCCACAAGTATGTTCTAGTACCAAAAATCCTTCAAGTCATAAAGGCTCAGACCATTTCTCTGACTTTTGGTGGGACTGGACCCTCAACTTAATGACTTATGGACATCAAGTGTTAGAATTCCCTTCATCAAAGTTATTTCCCTTCATTACCCTAATAAAACCCCTTTTCCTAAGGTTAAACTCCATTTGCCTATGAAAAGTAAAAAATCCCATCTTAAATTCCATTTCACTCAAAATACCCACAAAAAGATTTTATCCTAAGTATAAGTGTATGTAAAGGAAAAGTGAAAATATTACATTATAGTTGGTATTGTTTTCATTCCACTAATTTTAGTTCATATTGATTTCTAACTTAATAATATAGCTCCTGATATGCCCTTTTTCCTCGTATATAAATAAATCCCCATATATATTACCCCTACCCTTTGTTTAACTATAAACTATATTTTTACGCTATCCCCCCGACAAAACCCTCTTAACTCACCAATTCTCCGTAAAGTTAAGATAATCCTTCCATTAACCTGGTCCAATAATTTAATCCTGTGTTTAACTCCAGAATAATCACAAACCAACATTAATTAAAGCCCCCCCAAAAAACCTTTGACCATTTCATCCGTGCTAATCTATTAGCCAACTACCATCCGATCATCAACACCTGAATCTAATGATTCACAGCCATATCGGGTTCACCCGATATCCGACCTTTACCTACCCGATAAAGTGGCATTACCCAGACCCTGGTCTTCTACGTGTTAAGCATTAAGGTAGATCGGGTGACCTCGCCAAAATACTGCCTCCTTGATAAAGTGGTGTGATGGCTTGGGAAACCACCTCCCCACCCAACTCGAAAAACTGCCTACTATTCATTCATAATTCACACGTCAAAAATAACTATTATTCAATAAAAAAACTGAGAAGCACTATTTGGCCTTTTTCAATCAATATATTTATAAGCCTCTGTAAGCCACTGTGACACCTTCAAACCCTGAAATTACTAGTTGACCTCAACTTCACTCCTGAAGAAGTTGCAGAGACCCCAATCAAGCTCTCAGTCCATACCAAAGCCCATTCAAACTTTTGCAATTTCTGAGAACGCCAATTTGAAGTTAATTCACCCAAAATTCCAGGTATTTGAAGAGAAATTTACATACACCCTTTCAATTTGAAAACACTCAGTCTTTAAAGTGCTTTAATTGAGTAAAATTAATAGAAATTAATTTAAAATTAAAGTGTGTGCCTGACTAAAATACCCAAACGCTTATGAAAGCTTCCAAATTACCTTCAAACCTCTAATATAAACCTATATAAGTCTGTTGGCATTATGATGCATGTGTTGTACTTGATGGAAACCCACTCGTAGAAGAACAACTCACTTATATATAACTTATATGAATCTACAGAAGTGATATCAAATGTGATAGAATACATGACATCTAAAAGGAATCAGTTCAGATGTAATAAACAATGACAACTCATTAAGATGACAGTTCTCAGTATGACAAGTTACTTTGCCATCAAGTCCAAAGGGGGAGATTGTTGGCATTATGACATAAGGATGGCACAGGTGTTTTCCTTGATGGCAACTCACTCAAATGGCAGATTTCAGTTTAGGCTCTCAGAATGGAAGAAAATGAGATACTCGCAGGTTCGCAGGTTCCTGTTCACAAATCTGCGGACATCGGTAGGTTCCGCAGGTGTGCCGAGAAAAAGATGTGAACATGTTCGCAGGTGTACCGAACAAAAAGTGCAGTCGTAAAGTACACGCACTTTCATGCAGAGAAAATCGCACGCATGTGGGAAATCTTATGGTTGTTCCATGGTATTTAGTCTGACATTTTTGATCCTATGGTTTTGGTCCATGGTTTTGCATCTAAAGTATTGAACCCAGGTTTTGGGTCCCTAGTATTGGATCTCTATCGTTTTGGGCCATGGTTTAAGTAAGGCCTAGTCTATAAAAAGGAAAGGAGATCATTTGTCTGCATATAGACGTGTTGAATATCTTAAGAAGAGAAAGATTTGAAATACTACTGATCGGTTGGTGAGTTATAGCTGGACCTGAATGAAGGAGAAACCTGAGCATTACAAGGTGGATCTACTGATGGGTCGAGATCTCTTTGGTGCATGATCAGATCTGTAAATCTGATAGTCTGGGGTATAATTGAAGTCTGATAAATTATTATACCCGGAGGTCTGCAAGAAAGACACAGCGTAGGTGCGGAGATTCGGAGGCTAGGCACAGCGTAGATGCGGAGGTCCACAGGCGAGACACAGAGCAGGTGCGGAGATCTACAGGTTTTACACAACGCAGGCGTGACGTCCGCAGTGTCAACACAATGAGGTGCGGATCCCCGCAGGTTCGACACAGAGAAGGCATGGATGTTCGCAGGT
This sequence comes from Pinus taeda, assembly GCA_000404065.3. Lineage (NCBI taxonomy): Eukaryota > Viridiplantae > Streptophyta > Pinopsida > Pinales > Pinaceae > Pinus > Pinus taeda. The sequence continues at coordinate 7,681 of APFE030963309.1, read as the reverse complement.
TACAATTGGTGAAGTTGTGGATCTTTCTTGAAGTTTGTTTTAGCTTCTTTTGTCTATTCTGTAGTGTTCTGGGTTCAGAATTGGTGTCTGGTTACTGTCACTGTTTTGTGGTTAGAACATTCTGAGAAGTGTTTGATTGATTCTATATATTGGGGTTTTCAATGATTCAGTTGTGAGTGATGTAAACATTGATTTTGGTTGATTGTGTGGTTCAATGATATTAATGGGTCCAGTATGAAAATGGGATGAAACGTGGCCTTCAGATTACGATGTTGTGTTCCATGAGTATCCAGTGTGAAAATTTATGAAACGTGGTACTTGGAGGAAGAAAGAGAAGGTTGTAGCCTTCTGTAGGTTGGCACCTACATACTAGTACATCAACTAGTACAAGAGCTAAGGGGGCGACATCTCCCTTCCAGTAGCAGCTGGAAAACGAGTAAAGGTTGGAGCATTTCAGTAGGCTGGCACCTACGTATTAGTAAATGGATCGGCTAGTACAAGAGCTAAGGGGGTTGTAGCTCCCTTCCAGAAGAGTCTGGAGAATGAGAGAAGGTTGTAACCTTCTGCAGGTAGAAGCCTATGTACTAGTATAAGACTACACCAGTACAGAACTATTGTAAAAGAAATTTCTGATTAAAAAGAAGATTGAGACAACTTGCAGCAGGTGGTTTTCACCCACATTGGGTTTCCACCTTACATCATGGTGTTCATGTGTGCTTGTTGTGTGTGATGATCTATTCTATTTTACTACTCCTTTTTACTATTCATATGGTTAATAATGTTCTGATGCACTCATTAAGGATCAACTAACTGAATCATAAGTTTACTGGATATATGCTTGTTGCATTACACACAATTGCATATACACGCGGTTTTCCTTAACTGAAGTAGTGTATATGAATCTTAATATGGAAATGAAAAAGTTATTATTGACTTGATAATACTGATTCACCCCCCCCCTCTCAGTATTATTTCCAAAAATTGGTATCAGAGCAAGTCCTTTGGTTGAAGCTTGATTGCTTGAAGGAGATTTGTAGAACAATGGGAAAGAAGCTCAAGAAGAAAGCACCTAAGAAGAAGAAGACATCACAGAAAGACTATGACAGTGGGAGAATTGATTGGGGAATATGTGGAAGAAGCACTTTAGATTTAGAATCACTTCAGAATGAAGATGAACAAGAACTATCAAGTATGAATTTGTTATCCTTTGGTGATACAGTTATCTATCCAATTGAGGATGATGAAAGTGATAACGAAACAATTGAATTTGCTCTTATGGGTGAGCAAGAAGGATATTAAATAGAGGCAGAATTTAAAAGGCTTACAGAAAAAATTATACATCAACAAGATATGTTGAACAAAAGGGAAGGTGCCTTCAAAGAAGAATCTACCAAACTAAAAGCTCAACTAGAGCAAGGAAACAAGGTAAGGAAGCTATTCAGGGAAAAATGTCAAAATTTGCAGGATGAAGTGACATCATTAAGAAATGAAGTAAGTGAAAAAGCACAACAATCAAGAAACTCAGAGAAAGATCCAGCTACTATGAAAGTCTTGAAGCTACGATCCTCTTGCTAAAGGAAGAAAAGCTGAAGGAAACATGAAGAAGCAGTATCTTGAAAAGGAAGAGCAACATTAGGTTGAGGTAAATATTCTAAATGATAAAATAGAAGAAAAGGATAAGCTCTTATGATTTCAAGATAGTACTAAGATCTTGGATGATATTCTTAGTAGTCAGAGGTCTCCTACTATGAAACTGGTCTTGGTTTTCATGAATCTGTTGAAGGTGAATCTAATTCACAAAATAAGACAAGGAACTCTAATACACAATCTGAAATACTCAACAAGGAGATGAGAGGTCAATCCCGTCAACAACCAAGGAAATAATTTCTTCAAAGAAAATATTTTACTCCTCCGATGAATAATGTGGAATGTTATATATGTCATAATCTTGGACATTTTGTAGCCAGATGTAGAAGGAGAATGGCTCAAGACCATCACATAGAAAGATCATCATGATCCAGGTACTTTAAGGGATATTGTTTTTCTTGCAATATGTTTGGTCATAAAGCTGTTGATTGCTACAGAAGGAATATGAAACATATGAGATGTTATGCATGTAACAATCTTGGACATATAGCAAAGGAATGTAGGAACAAGGTACGGGCACCACATGAAAAGGAGAAAACATCATCACACTTGAAGATATGGAAGAAGAAGGAAGTACAGTCAGAAAGATGTGGCACAACACCATATACAGACGTAAGAGACTCAGGAGGAGCTGAAAGTGTAAAACTTCAGTGTCCTTAATCTCATACGCAAGTTTCATAAAGGGAAGTCGCGTATATACGCGAGTTTGACACTGCACAGTCGTGTATATGTAAGTCTGAGGAAAAGCAGTAGGGACAGGCTTAGAAAAAGGGTCTGATATGATTCAGTCCATTATTTTCTCTGTTTGATAATGGTTACAATCTACTGATGATGTGTGTAAATGTATTGATACTTGTAAGAGGTTTAGAAGTGTTTTTGATCCTAACTTGATGATGATAATGCCTTGATACTTCCTACTGATATATGCATGATCAGATTTGATAGTAAACAAGATGGCATAGGTTCAGGGGGAGCATACACTTTCAATAGTGCGTTGTTGGCATTATGGTTGGTAGTGCTTGGTAATGATGCTTTCATGGCTAAATGATAGATCTTGCTATGATATAGTTATGAGTAGTCTCATATGATTCTTGGGGTTACATAATTGATGTTTAGATCAGATTTGTGGTTGATTCTATGATGATGCATATATGGTGCTTACATGGTGATCTTCGTAAGGATAAGGAGAAGTACAAAGCTTGAATACACATTACTTGATGGTGAGTCACTCATATGTTGCTGTCGTCATATGCATAAATGATCATATAATACAGTTATGATGCAGGATTTCTATAGTTCTTGGCACTCATATGGATGAGGATTGTTGCTTTTGATGATATCAAGAAGTCTTGACAAATGACCTTGAGCTCAAGATACATAGTGCTGGATGCATGGATGATTACTCAAAGTTGCATGGTTGGACACATGATGATGATGAGTTCTTTCCTATATGATGATAGATTGATACTTACATATGTTGATTGATGCAGATATTCCCAAAGTGATGATACTTGGATCATGCAGATCTTGATGTTGATGAGATGGCTATGGTGTTTTTCACATATGATTTGGTTGCTAGTCTAGATGTTGTTGATAGGTGCTTATGGAGCAGATCATACATTATGTATGATAGTTGTTGATGACTATCATGGTCTTATTTAGATGTTGGGTCTCTGTTATAAACATCATATATATCATTCAATGTAAAGCTAACATCAAGACTCATGATGTAATAGTTTGTCTCTATCTATTGTAGTCATTTGATGAATACCGTTTGATCATATGATGTAATTTGTGCCCCCACTATGCATGGGAAGGATGATGTAATATTTCAGTAATGTATTCGTATCTGGTGTATCCCCACTTGGTTGGGCAGATGAGTCAATATTGGTATATCCCCACTTGGTTGAGAGATGGATGTATGTATGAGTCCTTGGTGATAGGAATGTCATTTTTGATGTATAGAGTCATGTTCTTCTTGTAGAACATCCTTTTGCAGACCTTGCTTACAGTCATTTCAGCATGTACGCAGAGGGAGCATGGACAGATTGGTACACCTTGGCATATACAAAGGGGGAGCTCATTCAGAGATTTCAGCAGGTACTTAAGGGGAGTATGGACAACAGAATATTATCAAGGAAAGAGAATATCTTGGTTTGCTCTTTGCCCTTGATGTCAAAGGGGGAGAGTGATTTGGTGTTGTCGCCATCAAGTCCAAAGGGGGAGATTGTTGGCATTATGATGCATGTGTTGTACTTGATGGCAACCAACTCGTAGAAGAACAAATCACTTATATATAATCTACAAAAGTGATATCATATGTGACAGAATACATGAGATGAAGGACAACTAAAAGGAATCAGTTCAGGTGTAATAAACAATGACAACTCATTAAGATGCCAGTTCTCAGTATGACAAGATAGCCTTGCCATCAAGTCCAAAGGGGGAGATTGTTGGCATTATGACACAGGGTTGACATAGGTGTTGTTCTTGATGGCAACTCTCTCAAATGGCAGATCTCAGTTTAGGCTCTCAGAACGGAAGAAATGAGATACCCGTAGGTTTGCAGGTTCCTGTTCACAAAGCTGCAGATATTGGTAGGTTCCGCAGGTGCGCCGATCAAAAGGTGCGGACATATTTGCAGGTGTACCGAACAAAAAGTGCAGTCGTAAAGTACACGCACTTTTTTATCCTATGGTTTTGGTCCGTGGTTTTGCATCTAAAAGTATTGAACCCAAGTTTTGGGTCCCTAATTTTGGATCTCTATGGTTTTGGACCATGGTTTGAGTAAGGCCTAGTCTATAAAAAGGAAAGGAGACCATTTGGATGAACACAAATGTGTTGAATATCTTAAGAAGAGCAAGATCTGTAATACTGGTGATTGGTTGGTGAGTTATAGCTGGAACTGAATCAAGAAGAAACCTGAGCATTACAAGGTAGATCTATGGATGAGTCGAGATCTCTTTGGCACATGATCAGATCTATAAATCTAATAGTCTGGGTTATAATTTAAGTTTGATAAATTATCTATACCCAGAGGTCTGTAGGCTAGACACAACGCAGGTGCGGAGGTCCACAGGCCAGATAGAGCATAGGTGCGGAGGTATGCATGCTTTACACAGTGCAGGTGCGGACGTCTGTAGCCCAGACAGACTGCAGGTGCAGAGGTCCGTAGGTTCGATACAAAGCAGGTGCAGAGACCCGCAGGCTCGACAAAGTGGAGGTGCGGATACCCGCAGGTTTCTATTGGTGAATTTGCGGACTTTTCTTGAAAAAAATTTTAGCTGCTTTTGTCTATTCTGCAGTGTTCTGGGTTCAGAATTGGTGTCTGGTTACTGTTACTGTTTTCTGGTTACAACATTCTGAGAAGTGTTTGATTGATTCTATATATTGGGGTTTCAGTGATTCATTTTCAAGTGATGTAAATATTGATGTTGATTGGTTGTGTGCTTCGATGATATTGATGGGTCCATTACGAAAATGGGATGAAACGTGGCCTTCAGATTATGATGTTGTGTTCCATGAGTATCCAGTCTGAAAATTTATGAAATGTGGTACCTGGAGGAAGAAAGAGAAGGTTTTAGCCTTCTGTAGGTCGGCACCTACGTACTAGTACATCAGCTAGTACAAAAACTAAAGGGGGTGGTAGCTCCCTTCCAGTAGCAGCTGGAAAACGAGTAAAGGTTGGAGCATTTCAGTAGGCCAACACCTACGTACTAGTAAATGGATCAGCTAGTACAAGAGCTAAAGGGGTTGTAGCTCCCTTCCAGGAGAATCTGGAGAATGAGAGAAGGTTGTAGCCTTCTGCAGGTAGAAGCCTACGTACTGGTATAAGACTGCACCAGTACAGAACTATTGTAAAAAATTTCTTATTAAAATAAGATAAAGACGACTTGCAGTAGGTGGTTTTCACCCACATTGGGTTTCCACCTTATATCATGGTGTTCATGTGTGCCTCTTGTGTGTGATGATTTGTTCTATTTTACTGCTTCTATTTACTGTTCATATGGTTAATAATGTTATGATGCACTCATTAAGGATCAACTAACTGAATCATAAGTTTACTGGACATACGTTGGTTGCATTAATCATAGTTGCGTATACACACAGTTTGCCTTAACTGAAGTTGTGTATATGAATCTGAATATGGAAAAGGAAAAGTTTTATTGATTTGATAATACTAATTCACCCCCCCCTCTCAGTATTATTTCGAACAATTTTTCTCGTGGAGATTCAAGATAATATGATCTCGAATTCCTTCTAGTATGATTCACCTCTCCTTTGCCAAACATTTGTTCCACTCTGCCAAATCTTGAGCATCAGTTGTTAGAGTATTAGGCATATAATTGTTTATAAATTCCTTCAGTGTGTTATCTTCCAACACTGCCTCCATCCCTCCCTTCCAAGAAATATAATTCGAGCTACCCTTAAGGGAATACTTGAGTCTCAATCCATTAAACAATATCATGCTGGCTCTGATGAATGATACGGAAAATTCGATTTACCTGTAAAGACAAACTAAAATTCTTCTCTTCTATTGTGATTCCTACTCTGATACCATTTAGATATTCCTTGTAGATTCAAACTACTAATGTAATTTGCTAAAAAAAAAGACTTGAAGCTACTCTACCCATCAACGGAAACAATTAATCGATCAAGAAATCACAAAACATGAGACAAGATTCAATCACATATGATCATAGATTTATCTAAGGGGAAATATTTCTACTCAAAACCCATTCCTATATGTATATTTCATTAGATTAGAAAATTGAGAAGAAATACAATGTTTGTCCAACCTAAAAAATCTCTACATAAGTACAATCTATCTCACTACCTCACACGCTGACTCTGGCCAATACTTAGCCATTTCAACTTCCTACCAAGCTCCTATTTGCTTGAGATGTTTCTCAAGGAATTAACCCCCTATTAATTAGGGTAATCCCCATCCTAAATTGTGCAATCCCTATAGGCCATTCTCTGACTGCATGCACCACTTGTACAACTCAAAAAATTATACAATGGATAGTACACTGCCCTTGAACATCAATCTCAACTAGCTAACTCGAATTTAATGCATGCATGGGTTACTTATGGCTGATTTATCGGTTAATTGGTTGAACACATGAATCTACACCCCACTGCTAGACCTCATACTAGCTCCTTCAATAGTTGGAACTAGTTTAACTGACATTAACTCAGCTTAACTGAATTAAATTATTACAACTCAAATTAAAATCAACCTAGTCCTGAAATTTAGGAACCACTCTACATGACACAAGTTAGGCTCTCAACTTGAATTAACTGAGCCAACTAAGTGAAACTAATTGAGTTAACTCATTCTCATTGTATTGTGATGTGGAATTACAATTTTCTCCTAATTTAATTCAAGGGAAAATTAAATCATGATTTTCTTGCCATTTTCAACACACTCAAGGAGCCTTATGTTCACATTCATTGCAAACTACTTTCAAAGTGAATTTACAAAGGATTCATGCACTTCAAGAACATGGTCATGAATGAGCTTTCTGATGAAGTGCATGTGTAGTTCAATGTGTTTACTGCGCTGATGCTGAACTGGATCTTTGCAAAGCTGAATGGAACTTTGATTATCACACCAAATTGTAGTCGGATGCTGCTGCTGAAAACCAAACTCTGATAGGATCTGACGAAGCCACAAGGCTTCCTTACTAGCCTCTACGGCACCACGATACTCTGCTTCTACTGAAGAAAGAGAAATGGAAGCCAGTTTCTTGCAAGCCCATGTAATAGGTCCTGAACCAAGAGTGAACACATAACCAACAGTAGACTTCCGACCATCAGGGTCACCAGCCCAATCTGAATCAGTGAAACCAACCAATAGAGGAGATGCTTCAGCAATGTAATGAATGCCAAACTGAACTGTACCTCGAACATAACGAAGTATTCATTTAGCTGCTTTCCAATGACTTTCACGTGGGGTTTGCATAAACCGAGCAACAAGGCCAACAGCAAAGGAAAGATCAGGACGAGTATGGGTTAAATAAAAAAGTTT
>APFE030963308.1:0-13895 GCA_000404065.3 Pinus taeda | reverse complement strand
GTAAAATTAATTATTAGATAATTAGAATGCTAATTTAGAATTAAAATTTTAGTTGAAATTCTCCTTTTAGCCCAACAATAGAATTTCTAGAGTTACATCAGATTTGATCCATCAACTTTGGAGGCTCATAAATTGAGTTATACTTGGCCAAATGAGGCCCAGGACGGCTCATTAGAAAGAGAAAATCAAGGAGAACATTTTTGAGGAGGTTTCACTAACATATTTAATCATTTATTGGGTCAAAAATCAGGAAGAAGATCAGGCTCCGAATTTTGAAAACAAAATCAATTTTCTGAGTTATTTTCTTCAATTTCATTTGTCCAAAGCCTCTTCTAATTGCAGATCCATTGGTCAATGATATCCTTTTCCAATCAAACCATTCCAAGCATAAATACAGAACTTATATTTTATTTTCAATTATTTATTTAAATAGAATTTGATTTAAATGCCAGCAATGCTATTTTGATTTTATTGTTGCGTTTTAATTTATTTTGATTTCTTTTTGCAGGAAAAAAGTGGAAGAGGTATGGAGAAAAGGATTTCAAGCAATGAGAATGCTCCAACAGTTGAAGATCAGAATTTTGAGCAAATAAAATTGGATTTAGCAGATTTCTCTTCAACAAACTCTTCTCTCAAGAATTCCTTAAAAAATAATATAAGTAATAGATTGCAGAATGGAATAAGGGGCTGCTCTCCTCTGCAATTTTAGACTTCTAAAAGCACTACTGTAATAGGAATTTAGAGTTGTAGGAGAGAGGAGAGGAAAATCTCAGGTCTAGGGATTATTGAGGATTTTCCCTTTGTATATTGAATTATGCATGAAGGGCAAAGCTTGCACTATTGTGGTTTTAGCTTTGAAAGTAGAAGTTCAAGCAATGTAAAGAGCTGTTGGAGACCAAGGATAGAGAAATGGATGCAATAAACTGGTATTTCTAATACTATTGTTTCAAATATCAGTTTCATTTTATGGTAACAAGAATGTCTCATTTTATTCATGTTTGTGCACTATTGTTAATATGGATAATTTGTCTCAATATTGTTATTAGGTATCTCTTTTCTTATGAATTAAAATCTTATTTCTGAGTAACTATTTACTTAGAAATCTGTCTTATAAAACTGATTTATTGAATGGTAATGTGTTGTGAACTATTTCCACATGTCATTATTCAATTATTGGATTTACTGATTTGATAATTAATAACATTTTTGTGAACTACTTCCTGAATGTTGTTGGTTTATTATTTCAGTTAAAAGGTCTCAATAGGATGTGTTTTGGTAACCATAATATCAGTTAATTGAACTACTTCATTAACTTGATATTCATTATAAATAAGACATGTTTAAATCCCAATATTTTAATTATCTTGCTCTTAGTTGGGTTAGATCTATATCTGCCTAATTAAGATAGGATTTAGATTAGTTTCTTTTGCTTGCATCATAGAATAAGCTTGCATTTAGAGTAAATTCTACATTCTTTTAAGTCCTCTCCATTAAAGAGGCAAAACTTTAGTTGTGGCTTGGCTGAACCCAAATAAGCTTAAGGGTCATTCTCTTGCCTGATCAACAAGGAGAAGTGATCTGATATCCTTGTCTATTGGTAGGAAAAGATACATCATAAACCAATAGCAATAGGGAGAAGGTAATTGGACCTAGTTAAACCAGTCGGAGCCACCACACCAAACGGAAAAGGAGCTGCTTTAAGGTTTGGACCGGGTGGTTATCCCCCATTGTTGCTGTAGCGATTTTCGAGGCATGAACACTTTTGGCGCTAGAAGGAGGGCCTGAGATTTTTGTCTATTGGAGTCTTTTTCAATTTTAATATTTTATTTATTGTGATGACTCCTCTTAAACTTCCAATTTGGAGTTGTATCCATGGACGTGCATCTTCCAACACTCCACCCGAAGTGGTAAGACTCTTGTCTCAGGGAAAATTCAATGGTAAGGGAAATTCTTCTGCTTTTAATCATGTCTTTCAATTTATTCAAAATGTTTCAGATTATCATTTTCAAGGAATTGATGAAGGCATCTTATGTAGAATTTTTACTCTCACATTTGCGGCAAAAGCTAGAAGTTGGTGTAGAACTCTTTCAGTTACTTCAATCCATAGCTGGGATCAATTTGTTACAATTTTCATTTGTAAATTTGACGGCTATGATTATGAACAGGTATGTGAAGAAGTTGAATATTTACGAAGGTTTGAAAATGAGTCTGTTAATGATTTTAATGTTCGATTTCATTTGAATTGTTTAAAATTTAAAGACGAAGATAAGCCTACGGAAGAAGAATCATTAGATTGGTTTGAATATGTTTGTTCTCTTCCTCGCATTCCCAATCCATATGAAATTAGTTCAAGTTTTGTTTCATCCTCTTCCAACATAAATGAGAATTCCAATTTGGATGTGCAAATAAATGGTGATGAAGTGGTTTCACAAAGCTTGGAAAATATTTCCATTCAAATGCAAGAAGACAACAACAGAAATTTTGGCGAAAAAGTCTCCTTGAAATCTGAAAGCTACTTTGAAGTAAATTCGGAAAATCAAATCGCAAATCAGTAAGTACAACCATCAATCAAAATGCAAACTGCTGTAAAAATTTCTGAATTTCTCCATGATGAGCAAATGCCAAAATTAGAGAAGCAAAGCAGCGTTCTTCAAGAAAGCATACGCACACAAAGGAATGATTTGCAATCTGAAATTTACAATGAGCATAATGCACAAGTGTTCTCAAACAGAGACAGTTTTAAATGCATTGTTTCAGGTTCACATTTTTCCCTTTCTCCTGATATTTTCAATGATGGTAATATTTTTCCTCTTGGTATTAATGATATTCCAGAAATTAAAGAGGATGATTTAAATGAATTACCATTAAATTTTTATCAAGATAAATAAACAATAATTGATCATTCTTTTGCCACTAATGAACATGAGATTTTTGTTCCTCCTTGTTTAGATATATTGGATGATATTGAAGGGAATTCTAGAGAATCTTGTGAGGTCATTTATGATGATTACTTTGATATTGAGGATGTTGATTTCATTTTTTCTCAACATAATCCTCATGATAAAATGAAAATAACATCTATAAATGAGGAACATTTCAATGTAGAAATTATTCCAACCAATCCTCATTTTAGAGTAGCAAATTATCTTCATGATTTCATTATTCAAGAAAATAGTCCAATTTATGATTCATATCATGATCAAACTCTCATTCCTACTCATAATCATAATTCGTTTTCTAATTCACAAGTTGGAATTCAAATTTTTTCAAATTCCATAATTCTGGCCAATCCTTGTGAAAATTAAATCATTTCAAAACAATCCCAATTGTGCTGTAACATTAGTTGTAAAAATAATGATTTCATTTTATTTTTATTTCCTCAGTTATTTTGGTTAAATTTAGATCTATTTTCTGATTTTATTTTGCAAAATTTTCACACTTTTCGCTGGCATATTGAACAACTTACTATCAAACACTCAATTGATGCATTGCCCAATTGGGAAATTCAAGTTTCATATTATAATCATCAGCATCAAAAGATATTAATATTCCAATTTAAATCAATGCTAATGTTTCATCAAAAGATTATATCTTTTCAAATGCAATGTCAACAAGAGAATGCATTTTTCCAGTCTGGCTAGCAATTTAATTCAATTAATAATTTTCTATTTCATTTGAAAGATTTCCATCTATTTTTCATTAATTTATTTGAAAAATATTTGGAAATTTTTCTCTCAAAGGAGATTGTTAATAGCTTAACATTTGTGTATAACACTAACAATTTTTTCCAGGCCTTTGAATTTGAAAACTCATATCTACAATTCGGCCTGTCATCTCCTCTTTTGAACATTTCCCAATCATTAATGGAAATTCATCCAGATTTTTGTGATCCAATTGGTATCAAATTGGAAAGGAAATTTCATGAGAAAGAGATTTTAAATCAGTTACTAACAATAACTGTTCATTTTGATTTCATATTTAATTTTCTTAGTTTAATTAGATTTGTATTTTTATTACTAACATTTGAACTGTACATAAACACAGGAATAAAATTGAGAAAATGGCTACACTGGAAATATGACTTTACCTAGTCATTTTCATGTATATGGTTAGAATAGGAGTAGAATTAATTTGGTTGGCTTGTTTTATGTAGTTAATTTATATGCAATAGTTCTGTAGATTAAAAAATAAAACAAAGAAATCAGCCTTCTCATACATGTTCAGTTGAAACATTTTTCCTTATCAAAAAATTTTAATTCTTGCTTTCCTTTTTGAAATTTCTTATAGAAATATCTCTACTCTGCCTATTTTGAATAATGTCTTGATTAAATTCAATTAAAGTTTCACTTGGTATCGATTGCCTCAAAGCCACTTTTCTTTATTTCGAGATTTCCTTCTAAGATTTTCTTTTGAAATTTATATGGTAAGGATTTGAGGATATAAAAGCTTCATGATCCCATTATTCCATGAGATGTATGATTGACTATGATAAGCTTAATTCTAATTCAATCATTATTAGTCAGTATAACCTGTGACGGTAATCATATGAAGTTCATATTATCTTCCTCGGAATTTTCCAAAAGCTGATCTTAAGGATGCCCATTTTGCCGAGTGCACACATTTAAATATTTTTTGATATTTTTCTACAATTAGTGGCTTAATCTCATTCTAATCTTTAGTTTATTATCTGACGCTGTAAAACGCATCATGTTTATTTACTAAAGGCATTATTGAATAGTCACTATAACAGTACAAATTTTTCTCAAGATTAATTCGGAATGAGCAGAGGTAATAAATTGTTGTTTCACTTCAAAAGGGAAGCATAGTTTCATTTTATTTCTGGTAAATTTTATATTCCACGAACATCAATAAACAGATTTTATTTAGACTGATTACACACTTAGATTTAGAATAAATAATGAGGTGATTTTAAACGAAAGAAAATTTTTGATAAACCAAAGGAAGAATTTGAAGATTTATGAGGTAAAATCTGCAGACAATTTCCTTCCAGGTACGCATTTACAAGTTCGTTCTCATCTCTTATTACTTTCTATTTTTCTTAGCTTATTTTTTATTCGTGTTATGTTTTATTTGCAGGTTTTTATTTCTTTTCAAAACTTCAAGTAAGCAGCAAACTCATTTCAAATTTGCAAACAGGTTTAGGGAAATTCAATTTTGATTCATTAGAATTTAAGCATATTCTTTCACTTTGTTTTTATTCACTTAGAAAACCCAATTGAAATTTCAAGGAATATCATAAGACCATTCGTATCATAAGATTTCATCGGAAGTAGTTCTTAGCATTTCTTTTGATAACAAATTGTTCATCAAAGACCTCCGATGTATTATCTTACTCATATGCCATATCGCATTTCACATATCGGAGCTTTACAGTTGGAGTATATTTCCATTATCGTGAATCGCCGATCTCCGATAATCGACTTTACCGATATTGTGATAAACACATAGTTCCGGACCCAATATGAAATTCAAATCAAATTCATAAAATATCGCGTCCACTCAATCGCAATAATGGTAGGAGCATAACTTTAAAAGAGGTCGATGTCTCAGATCCGATATGTTATTAAAATCCCATCATAAAAAGTTATGGGGTCCGCTCTTCATCGCATATCGGCATCACAAGAAATATATTGTGTTACATCGGGTGCTTAAGATTGCCAATTGCTGATTAGTTATGTCATTCATCGCATTGCCGATATCTCAATCGCTTCCTTGCAGTTTTATTTATGGCCATATCATTATTCTGAATCTGCGATGCGTGATCTGCAAAATATAAATCGCAAGATAAGATGTGCGATGTGCAATTTGTGATATAACTGTCCTCAATCCCTAATAGAACATTTCTTAATGATGTGATCGCTTCATTTCATTGCACATATTCTCATCGCATGTTCTTAATCGGAAATTTTCCATTGCAATCTCTGATACGATAGTTTCCAATGCATGCCTCTAAGCCATTAAGATTTAATCAATTTATGGCATAGCAACAAAAGGTGAAGTCTTGCAAATTAAACTTGAATCATGATGAGAAACAAGTTGTGTGAATCATCTGATACGGCGATGTGTTATTTTAAAAGCGAGCTTGCGTAACCACTATGGTAAGAAAGCAGTTAATGACCAATTTGCAGCATATTTAAACCATTTTTATTTCTCATATATTTCAGTTTTATATATATAAGTCCATAATTTAAAATGGAATTCGAGACCTCTCTATTTTCATATTTAAATTTTATCATCTTGGATTTGGTCTTGATTTTGTATATGAAACTAATAATATTTTGAGAACAGTCATTACTGCAAATTCTCAATTCTCATTTCTGATGCATTTTTTTTAATTTCAACTCCCTTGAGCATTAAGCATTCCATTTTTACATTTTACTGCTTGCTTTAGTGTAAGTAAAATAAATAATGATCTTGGGTTATAGGATTTTGGTTAGTTTAACTTCTTCATGTTTTAAATGTTAATTAAAATAAGAAGTCAGCTAGTTTGGAGAAACTGATACCTTTTAGGTAAGATCAAAAGAAATTATCCAATGGTAAGATTCATGTTCCCACTTTAATTAACTTCCATTTCATCACTCTAGTTTCATTTTTGTTTTTAAATTATGCTGATATAAAACTCTGTTTTGTAGTTCTTCATAAAATCTTTCAATCTTCTACCGAATCAGATTTTCAAAGTCCATACTCTTCTCCTAGATTTATTTCAAGAAGCAGCGATAATATTCGTCAAAACAGCTACACCAGGGAATTTCTGAACCTTTAGTTTGTTTCTTTAAGCATTCCTTTTTAGAAAATGATTAAGATGATGCTTATAAATAAGAAGATTCATATCAAACAGGAATTATTCATTGTGGCTGAATTTTACAATCACTGTTATCTAAAAGCCTAAAGCATTCACAACTCTCCAAGGTATGTTTTTCTAAATCAAAACATAAGAGGGAATGATTACATGCTTATTTTCTTTTTCTTCATATTGTTGGAGACATTGGCATAAACATTCTTGTTTGAATTTATCTTACGAAACTTGGATTTTCCATTCCATTTTTAGAGATTTTCTTGTTTTAATTTTTGTTCCCTGATTTCTCATTTTAGCATAAGGATTATTTTCTTTGGATTTCAGTTTTGATTTTGGTGACTTTGTCATTATTTATATGGAAGGCCTATTTGTTACCTGACAATGGTCAGGATATATGGAGAAAAATTGTTAATAGTCATCTATTAGCTTTTTCTTAAATCTCTTAGTAGAGTTTGATTTTCATATTATGAAGGTAAACATATTTAAGGAAGAGATTACCAATCAAGAGAAGTTGGCAAAGTATCATAAAATATGAAAATTTCTTTTTCATCAAATTGTAATCATTTTGAGATTTCAAAATTTTATTAAGATCTTTCAAAGTTTTATTATCAGTTAAGGAAAGTTATTTATAACCAAGTAAATACACTTTAAGGCAAAGCACCTTTAACTCTGAAATTGTCGTTATTAACTCCTAAGGAGTCAATGATTCTCCCTGTCCCAAAGAGTCTTATTTTTCTAGAGAATAATCCAGAAATATATTTAAACTTAAAAGATAAGAGGTCTCATCGTGAGCCTGCTTACCATGATCATAGCGGAAAAATAGGCTGACATTAACAACATTGCTAAACAAACCAGGGTAATGGCTTATGATTACAAACATTTATAAGACAAGGGGTCTCATCACGAGCCAGCTTGTTCAGTCCAATTTTAACCAGTGAATGGCATTGTCAACTATCTAGCTACCATACTAGGACAATGGCTTTTAAAGATTTACTTAAAAAATAAAAATAAAAAAGAAACATATATTGATGGATTTATCTCTAGATCAATAATTCTTGAAGACATGGGATTCTGAATCATTGAGGATTAAAAAGGTAACCCTGCCGAGACTATAGATGTTTGCTGGCAGCAATGGTTCTACCTGTGACAAATGAGTATATTCTAAAAGCTACGTTGTAAAGTGACACTCGCTTTATCTCTACAACGAATTAAAGACTGATATAGAGTTTTGAAATATTTTAATTTTTGAGGAATTTTAAGAAAAATTACAGTTAGATAATTCTTTCTTTTATCCAGACTAATGAACCTAGCCAAGCATTTCACGCAAAATTTTCTCTTCTTTAATTATTTTTACTTTAATTTTAGAAAAATCTCATTCATATCAAATAGAGATAATTGGTTCTTCTCCTGTGTGTCACCATTGTTGTGGTAAAAACACAACCCCCCCATTATTGATGTGTTCACTCCAAATAATGGGGACCCTTTCTATAAAAATTTTGGCTAAGCATCTTTTTGGATTTTTATTTTAGTTGATTATCCTACGCTTTGGTTAATTTTTAGTTTTCTTTGGATTCTTGTTTTGATTGCTTTGTTAAAATTGATTTTCTATAAGCTTTACATTGACGCTTGTTTCGCCTCATTTGGTCAACTGGTTTGAAAATGGTACTCCTTTGAAAGTCTGATTATTTATGTAGCCTGGGTTAAAAAATGCATAAAATGTACAATATCGCATTTTGTAAATAAATTAGTTTAATAATGCATTCAGTTTAAATATTAACTCGTAGAGAGTTTTACTAACATTTTTCATTTTTCAGCCAAATCATTAAGTATCGAGATTTAAGAAGTTTACTTCAATTTCTAAATCAATTATTAATCTCGAAAACCCAAAATTTTCGAGTGCTTGTGGTTATAAAATTACTTCTTATAAAATAATCAAAATCAAAATTGATTTTTAATATAAATCTCAGATAATTACACTAATATTATTTAAAATTAATTATTTAATTTAACTTAAATTTAATATATATAAAAATAGTATATATCGGATCAAAAGTTTTATGGGATATATTTAAAAACCCCAAATACGCCCCGATGCGATATCGGATCGGGGAATTTGACTTGACACATTTTAATTGTCCCTGATATCCAACTCCCTCCCGATCCGATATGCCGATTGCGAAAGTCAAAAGGCATATGGGCATAATGCATTAATTCAAGTTTTATTTAAAGCTTGGTATTTATTTCAAGTTTTGATCATACTCGAGTGTAAACAAAAGTAAAGTAGGGTAGTTGTATGTGAGTGGTAGGATTAATTAAATTAATATTTAATATTAAAATTATATTAATTAATTTAAATTAATATATAAAAATAATAAATTAATTAATTAAAATTTAATTATTATTTAGATTAATTATTTATAAATAATTAATTAGTTAATTGTTAATTATATTAGTTAATAGTTATAGATTACTAATTAATAAATAGTTTTACTAATAATTAGTTTAATTTATAATTAGAAATTAAAATAAAATTAATTATTAGATAATTAGAATGTTAATTTAGAATTAAAATTTTAATTGAAATTCTCCTTTTAGCCCAGCAACTGAATTTCCAGATTTACATCAGATTTGATCCATCAGCTTTGGAGGCTCATAAATTGAGTTATACTTGGCCAAATGAGGCCCAGGACGGCTCATTGGAAAGAGAAAATCAAGGAGAACATTTTTGAGGAGGTTTCACTAATAGATTTAATCATTTATTGGGTCAAAAATCAGGCAGAAGATCAGGCTCCTAATTTTGAAAACAAAATCAATTTTCTGAGTTATTTTCTTCAATTTCATTTGTCCAAAGCCTCTTCTAATTGCAGATCCATTGGTCAATGATATCCTTTACCAATCAAACCATTCCAAGCATCAATACAAAGCTTATATTTTATTTTCAATTTTTTATTTAAATAGAATTTGATTTAAATGCCAACAATTCTATTTTGATTTTATTGTTGCATTTTAATTTATTTTGATTTCTTCTTGCAGGAAAAAAGTGGAAGAGATATGGAGAAAAGGATTTCAAGCAATGAGAATGCTCCAACAATTGAAGAGCAGAATTTTGAGCAAGTAAAATTGGATTTAGCAGATTTCTCTTCAACAAACTCTTCTCTTAAGAATTCCTTAAAAAATAGTATAAGTAATAGATTGCAGAATGGAATAAGGGTCTTCTCTCCTCTGCAATTTTAGACTTCTAAAAGCACTATTGTAATAGGAATTTAGAGTTGTAGGAGAGAGGAGAGAAAATCTCAGACTTGGGGATTATTGAGGATTTTCCCTTTGTATATTGAATTATGCATGAAGGGCAAAGCTTGCACTATTGTGGCTTTAGCTTTGAAAGTAGAAATTCAAGCAATGTAAAGCGTTGTTGGAGACCAAGAACAGAGAAATGGATGCAATAAATTGGTATTTCTAATACTACTGTTCCAAATATCAGTTTCATTTTATGGTAACAGGAATGTCTCATTTTATTCATGTTTATGCACTATTGTTAATATGGATAATTTGTCTCAATATTGTTATTAGGTAACTCTTTTCTTATGAATTAAAATCTGATTTCTGAGTAACTATTTACTCATAAATCTGTCTTATAAAACTAATTTATTGAATGGTAATGTGTTGTGAACTATTTCCACATGTCATTATTCAATTATTGGATTTATTGATTTGATAATTAATAACATTTTTGTGAACTACTTCCTGAATGTTGTTGGTTTATTATTTCAGTTAAAAGGTCTCAATAGGATGTGTTATGGTAACCATAATATCAGTTAATTGAACTACTTCATTAACTTGATATTCATTACAAATAAGACATGTTTAAATCCCAATATTTTAAATATCTTGCTCTTAGCTGGGTTAGATCTATATCTGCCTAATTAAGGTAGGATTTAGATTAGTTTCTTTTTCTTGCATCATAGAATAAGAATGCATTTAGAGTAAATTCTACATTCTTTTAAGTACTCTCCATTAAAGAGGAAAAACTTTAGTTGTGGCTTGGCTTAACCTAAATCAGCTTAAGGGTCATTCTCTTGCCTGATCAGCAAGGAGAAGTGATCTGATATCCCTGTCTATTGGTAGGAAAAGATACATCATAAACCAATAGCAATAGGGAGAAGGTAACTGGACCTAATTAAACCAGTCAGAGCCACCACACCAAACGGAAAAGGAGCTGCTTTAAGGTCCGGACCGGGTGGTTATCCTCCATTGTTGCTGCAGCGATTTTCGAGGCATCAACAGGACCCCAATAAAAATTGTGCAAGGAAATAGGGGATTGGAGGACTGGTGGCCAATATATTTAGGCCTAGTGAGTCTATGATCGTCATCTTTTGATTGCAGAGAGTACAGGATAGCTCTTGGGCTGATATTTTGTAACCAGAAAAGGATCTCCACTTGATTAATAATATAGTGTTGGGGGTTTTATGTTGGGGCTTTCCCCAATGACACATCTTGTGTTATGTGTGATTATTTCTCTTGACTAGTTATATGTGTTTATGCTTGATGTTTCTCATGAAATTGATTTTTCTTTCGCTTAATGTTTTGTGGAAGTATATCAAGTATTATGCTTTAGGAAATTGCATATATCAGTTTGACCTACAGGTGAAATTTCTACATAAGAGTTCCTTATTTCATAGTCTTTGGTGCTAAAGACAACATTATATCCTTCATCACAGATTTGGCTAACACTCAGGTGGTTGTGTTTGAGCCTGTTTACTAGCAAAGCATTTTGATCTTTTCCTTTTCCATTAATAAGAGTAATATTTCCTTTTCCAACAATTTTGGCAGATAGACTTCCAAAGGATACATTTCCTTCCTTTTTGTTCAATGAGACAAACTTCCTTTTGTCCCCTGTCATGTGTCTGGAGCACCCACTATCCACAAACCAGTGATTTTCATTATTTTGAGCACATAGAGCTAGGCCACACTTATCCGTGTTGGGATTCTCACTTCTCACTTTTCCTCTTTTGAGTGGGTAGTTTTTTTCATTGTTTCCATTATTATTACATAATGAGCAAATCAAATCAAATTTGGCCAAGGGATAAAAAGAATCGTAGGTCTTGATTTGTCCTTGCCCTTTGGGACCATATGGTTTTTTTATTTGATCCTTCAGTTTTTGTTTGTCATTCTTACGAGCCATGCAATGTCTAGCTTGATGAAAATTTTTTTACAATGGAAACAATGCCCAAAAAATATAGTTTTGTCCCTATTGTAATAGCCATGATTTGAATCAACATTCTTCCTTGGAGTTACTCCCACTTCATTCTTTGGATTTGAGATGGGTCTTTGATGAAATATTGTTTTATATCTATTGTAACATCCATGATTCGAATCAACATTCTTCCTTGGAGTTACTCTCTCTTCATTCTTTGGATCTGGGACGAGCCTTTGATGAAATAATCTTTCTTCTTTTGGGTTGCTGCAAAGTACATCGGCATAGCGTTTTGCATTATTCTTAGTACTTGATGATTCTCCTTTAAAACCTATTCAAGATTTGTCATGTTGAGGTTTTTAATTATTTAGGATAGTGTTAAGTATCTGAGAGCTTTTCCAACCCTTTTTAACTTGCTCCAATTCCTTCCTCAAAGATACTATTTCAGCTTCACGTTCTTTGCAAGCTTCTTCTTTTTCTTTTAGCTTATTTTTCAATACATCTTCCCTTCTTTTTGTTTCCTCATTTTATACCTTGAGAGAAATGATTTTATTCTGTAATTTCTCATTTTCTTCAATGGAACTTATTAACAATTCATCTAGATTTCCATCTAGCCATGAGTCATCATCATTTGTGAATGCCACAAATAATACTTCTTGGCTTCCAGCATGGTCATTTTCTTCATCTGATTCTTCATTACCTCCTTTGCGATGAGGGAACTGGTGAGTTGATTTCTTTTTGACGACTACAAATTCATCTTCATCAGACTCATCTTGCTTAGAGAGGAAATTCTTCTTATTGAACCCTTTCTTTTTGTATACCATCCTTTTAGAATTTTCTTCATCATCACTATCATGCTTATCAAGACTTTTTGCAGCATAATGACCTATTTTTCCACATTTGAAACAAATAAGAGGGTATTTACCTTTTATCTTAGATCCTTTCTTTAGCCTTCGTACAAATTGCGCCAATTCGGATTCAACATCAGAGTCATCAATACTGACATTCCTTTCTTTCCCATTTTTTGATTTTGAGGCCTTGAATGCTGCATATTCAGAACTTGGGCAACCTTTTCTCATCTCATAGGCAATGAGGATTCCATGGAGTTCATCCATATTGAGAGTATGTAGATCCTTGATTTCTTCTATGGCACTTACTTTGGAGTCAAATTTGTCTTGGAGAGATCTTAAGACCTTTTAAACAATGGTGCTTTCTTCAATGTTTTCTTCAAATCCTTTAAGAGAGTTTACCACTTCAGCTACTTGGAGAAAGTATGATGCAATATCTTCTTCATCATCCATTTTCAAATTTTCAAATTTCCTTCTATGAGTTTGAAGCTTTGCCTTTGGAGTCCTTGTCATATAATCCAATTAGCTTATTATTATAACTCCAAACCTCACTCTTGATGTTTGTGATGCTGTACTCAAGGCTTAGGGCAACCCCTCCTTCCAGACCTGGTCCAAAATTTAAAAAGTAGTGTTTTACTCCCTATACGTGACATTGCCCTGAGATAAACATGTGTGTACACGGTTCTATGTATACCCAACCCACGTATATGTCTTAAAACACTTGAAAAAATTAAATCTCCTTAATTTCAGGCGGAGATCACAGGTTTCACCTATTGATTACCTATTAGTGCCCATGGCCCAACTATTCCCAACGAATTCCCAACTAAAAAACTATTTTGGGAGAAGTATAGAAAGGCTTCAATGGGAAAGCCTAAAGGAGGAGAGAAGAGAGAAATATCACTCTACTGGGATTTTCCCTGACCAGGTCTGAAGATCCTAGTGCTTCTAGCATTTCCCCCATTTACAGGAAACCCTTGTATCTTTGTGTGATGATGTCTTTCTACTACTTGAGATATCATGGAGTAAGTCATGGAAG
>APFE030963301.1:595-46357 GCA_000404065.3 Pinus taeda | reverse complement strand
TCTATAGTCTAGAAATTACTAACATCAACTAGATCAATCTCTAGCCATGTTGTTTAGGGCTCCCAGAACTAGTAACTCAACCCACATCCTTCCAAGACTCCAGAGAATTTGTTCCAACTGTAACTCTAGGAACTAATAAGTCAACCCACCAAGCATTTAAGACTATTTTCTACAACTTACAACTCTAGGAACTCATAACTCAACCAAAGTTATTCCAGGGATTCCAAATCATTTGTTCCAACCCACATCAATAGGAAACCCAAGAACCAATAATAAAAACAAGTGGGAAACCCAAAACACAATGGCTATCCATGAAATGGTAAGGAAAGGTTGAAACTACTACCAATCTAGGAAATCCTCCATCCCAATGATATCACATAACCAATGAATCATGTGCATGCATCATGCACCAATTAAACATCATGGAAATCACATGTGAAACCTCAACATGTCCTTAGGAATCCTATTAACTCTCTCTATCTATCCATCTTCCCATGGATGATAGGTTGTATTGAAATCCAACAACGTCCCAAAGCCTAAAAACAAATACTTCCAAAACTTGGAAGTAAACTTAACACTTTTGTTTGATATGATCTTAGTGGGAACACCATGCAACCTCACTATCTCCATTATGAAAATCTAAGTTACCTCACCAGATAAATTTGTAGAATTTACTACAATGAAGTGAGCTACCTTGCTCAACCTATCAACCACAACCATGATCAAATAATCTTTTCTCAATGTCCTTGGAAAACTTGTAATGAAGTCCATGGGAATGACCTCCCATTTCCATTTAGGAATTAGAATCAATAACAAAAAACCAGTTGGATTATTACATTCTACCTTCACCTATTGATAGTAAAATAATCTAATAGCATACTCTACCACTTCCTTCTCCAAGTTCGGCCAATAGTAGAATTTCTTCACAACTATCAAAGTCTTCTCATATCATAGCTGATCCGAATATGGATTGAAATGAAACTCCCTCAATATAAGGTTTTTCAATTCACTGTTATCCAACACATAAATCATGCTCCTGAATCTCACCAAGCCATTTGTTGTGAGGTGATATGCCTCATACCTATCACCTTCACCCTATTTCTACAATATAATCTTTAGTTGTTGGTACATGTGATCATGATGCCCTGCATGTAAGATTGAATCTTGAAAATATGGTCCATATGCACTCATAGTTGCAATATGACTCACCTATACTCTCTTGCTGAGAGAATCTGCAGCCTTGTTCTCGTTGCCTTAGATGTACCTAATCTCAAAGTCAAATTCACTGAGGGCATCCAACCATCTAGTTTGTCGGGAATTCAGATTGGTTTGGTCAAACAAGTACCTTAGCTCACTATGATCACTCATCAAGACAAACCTCCTTCCAAGAATATAATGTCTCCACATCTTTAATGCATGAATGCTAGATTCTAACTCTAGATCACGAGTCACATAGTTTTTCTCTTGCTTGTTCAACTTGCTTAACTCATAGGGTTATGCAGAATATATGGCTGTAGATAAAAGTATCTTCCCTCGACCTGGTGGAATGACCTAGAACAACATAAAGAAAAAAAAGTTGATGTTTTCCTTTAAGTAAATAGATAACCATATGAAGCCTACCTCGAATATGTCGTATGATTTCCTCATTCCTTGGATTGTATGCTCCAATCCTAGCTTTGATGGCTATAATTAGAACATACACAATCATACATCATGAGCCAATTATCTATGGGATCTACATAGAACTATCTAATTAATTTATTGAATAGATCAACATGGTATTGAAATACTTGAAATCATAACATCATATATAGGAAAACATAGAACTCTTTGCATTAATAGAAATGGAGTGAGTTACAAATAAAAATAGTTGTTGATCTTGTAGAGGAGCTTCTCCAAGTTTACTTGTAATTTCCTTACCATAAATTTCACATTTAGTTTCCCCAATGCATGGAATAATGTCTCTCACAATAGTAGCACAAGGGTAGAATTAATCTCCAAAAGTCAACAACAACCAACCAGGTGCCTGTGGAATGAGGTAAATATATAGATGATGGAGGTAGCTCATGAATTCTTATCCTTTAATCATTATAGGCTTGAGATCCACTCTTGATGGCAAGATGAGATCAAGGGATAATGGATGAAAACTCTAAGGTAGGATAGGATAATATTGGGGAATTTTATCCAGGTTAAATAGCTACAACATATACTAGAAGCTTATGGAAGAGGAAGCTTTCAGATTCTTTTTTCTTCCCAAATTTCTAGAATCAGTGCATCCCTAAGATTGAGCAAATTGTAGTTGATCAATGCAAGCCCAGAGTAGGACATCCTAGTAGTAAACACTGGCCAAGGGCCAGGGTGAATTGGGCCTAAAAATGACTAAAATGAAGTAGTTAGAGGCATAAACATGGGGATTAGAAATATTCATTCTTAGGGATTTGTACAAGGGTGATGAAAAGGGGGAAAAGGATGTTGATTGAACTAGTTTGTAGGCCTATTGACTAGATGCGACAAAATGGCCTATAACACATAGCATACCCCTTATCATTCCTGCATCATGACTCCACGAAGTCCTTGCTTGCAAGCATATGTAATAACCACAAATTCTTTATCTAGGTCTAAAATATTCAAGGCTAGAGCATTTTAAGAAAATGCTTCAATAGCTCAAAACTAGCTACACACTCCTCTATCCATTCAAGCTTCTTCCCTTTTCCTTGCAAAGATGTGATATGATAACCAATCCATGTGAAGTTCTTGATCAACCTATTGTAATAACCTACTAGTCCTATGAATGATCTGCCTGCATCCACATTCCTGAGAGTTGGCCACTCCATGATAGATTTAATCTTTTCCATGTCCACTATTATCCCTTCCTTGGAAACAACATGTCCCGAGTAATGAAATTTAGTTTGAAATAAATTGTACTTGTTGAGCTTAGAATACAAGTACTACTCTCTAGAAAATCTAAATACTACTATTAGTCGTTTTTCGTGCTCTTCCTCATTCTTATAATATATCAATATGCCATCAATAAACACTATCACAAACTTTCCCAGATAAAGATGCAACACATTATTCATAAACACATGAAACTAGTTGGAGAATTAGTAAGAACAAAAGGAATCACTACGAACTCATAATTCGCATAACTAGTACATAATGAAATCTTGTAAATCAATTATTCTTTGATGTGAACTTGATGATATCTAGATCTCAAGTGAATGTTCAAGAACATTGTTTCTCCCTTCAACTGATCAAACTAGTCAAAAATATGCAAAAATGGATACATGTGCTTGATGGTCACCTTTTTCAACTTCCTATAATCATTGCACAATCTGAGAGTACCACCCTTCTTCATTACAGATAATATTGGTGCACGCCAAGGTGACATACCCAACCTTACGTATTATCATTAGCATTTGCTTCAGCTGCAACTTTAATTCCACCAACTCTAAAGTAATCATCCTATAAGGTGCCTTTGCTGTTGGTGTTTCCCCTAGCATCAAATCAATAGAGAAGTACAGTTCCTTATGAGGCAGTAACACTGCAATCTCTACCAGAAACACATCTTGAAATTGGTGCAACACCAAATACTTCTTCAATACTTCATCATCCTCCACGTCCTTCCCTTTGCCATTGGAAATATGCACTAGAAATAATAAGCATCCTTTCTTGTGTCTGTGCTTTTCTTCCGTAGTTGTAACCATCCTTACTAATGTAGGATTCTTCTTTCCTTTCAAGATTATCCTTTCTCCATCATCATCCAAGCATTCAATAGCATTTTCATATAAATCCACTTTAGTCTTGTGAATGAATAACCAGTCCATACCTAAAAGGATATCATATGAATGAAAAGAAATCACATTTAGATGTGCTAACATAGGCATACCATTCAGCTCAAATGTACAAAATATCACCCAATGATAAACTCTTCTCTTGGTCCATGTAGTTAGATGCACCAACCAAAATTTGCATGCACTTCCTTATTCAAGCAACACTTATCCACTAGGCTAGGGCTGATATAACTATAGTTATATCTAGGGTCAATCAAAATAGAAAAAAATGTATCATGAATCTTACCTTCCATCTCAATAATGGTTGCTTGATGATAAGCATGCTTGTTGTCTTCCATTGCCTAAATATGCGGAATACAATGACCAATGTCTCCAATTGTCTGTGCCTCTTGAGCAATGTAAATTTGAAGCCTGCCACCTTGATCCTATGGAAAATCTCTCTTGTGATTCTCTCCTCCACAAGTCCAACACCTCAAAAGGCTTCATACAATTTCCCTCATCTTGCTCCTTAAGCTGAGACTCATGTCCTCTATAAACTACATTGAACTTCTTATAACATGATATGTTCTCCTTATCACTTGCATCTTGAGTTCTTCCTCACTTCTTAACCCATTTTCCTTTATTCTTCTCATTCCCTCTCCAATCCATGTTGGACTTGGATTTTTTCTTTGACTAATCATAACAATGCTTCAACTTCTTAATGAATTCCTCCAATACCCAATGCTCACCAAACTCTATCCGATCTTTAAATGCTAAAGTAAATCGAGACTAGGATGAAATAATCTTCACAAGGATATCAACTAATACATAAATGTCATGATCATTACAAGAAGTAACCTACATGCATGCATGATGAACACATAAATAATTGACATGTATGTCTAACCATATGCATTAGCCCATCGAGTCTGAATTTTAGAACCTGAAAGATTCGATACTAATCTGTAACAATCCCTCTCACAATTACCCACTTTTATAAGCTTGAAAGGGTAAACATGAGATGAGTGTCACTATGATATGACTCGACCTCCAAGTTCTAGTTATATAAGTGGGGTTGTCACACCGACAACTTTATAGACAACCCTCAGGGACTATAGCTGATTCAGGGGCCTACAAACCACTCTAGGTGCTCAATCCCTAAGCTAGGGCTCTTCTTACCATAGAATCTTCCCAACCACATACACAACACAACATGGGTGTGGTGATGAGGTCTCAGTCACATGCATAGGCCCGCCTCCATGTGATTATGAACGAAAATTTCTAGTTATGTTCTAGCAGTTACGAGATCCATGTTGCTTTTTCAAGAAATCCTCTAAACCAATACCCATAATTTCTTATAAGTTTCCAAAATAGATTAACATGATAACAAGCCAACCATGAAAAACTTGAACAAGATATTGACTAGGAAATGTTTATTACACAACAAACATTTCATAAAACATATTGAAAATAATTGAGTTATAGGTCATGATTGCATATCTAAATGTGAAGGTTTGAACTTCATTTGAGAATCACGAAGAAGGATTTATGCCCTCTCTAACCAGCTACAATAACACTTGTTAGCACTTGCATTCCTCAACCATTCATTAACTTATAAAAAACATATCAAGAGCCATACGTAGAGTACATCATATAACCAACATATAACTTAGCATATAAACTAGAATATAAAGTTACCATGGAAATTAAGCCATAATGCCATCATGATAACCAACATAGTTGCTCATAGATTATGATTGGAAAATAGCTCTTATTGACATATGAAAATGGAAACCAAGTTAGGGACTTCCACAAACAACCCAACCATAGATTGGGTTGAACCAAATCTCTCTTTCATTCAATCACCCCATGCCATATTCCAAGTACAAATGTGGGAGCTCATGTGTTAAACCAAAACAAAACCAAACTAAGGCGTCTAGAGGCCAAACCACCTCAACCCTCTGCTGCAATGATTCCACTTCTACAAACCATAAATTAGTAACATCAGCTAGATTTTTCTCTACCTAAGTTGTCCAATGCTCCAAGAACTAGTAACTCAACCCAAAATCTTCCAGAGATCGAGAGTGTTTGTTCCAACCACAACTCGAGGAAATAGTAACTCAACCCAACAACGGTTCCAAAGCATTTGTTCGAACCTATAGCTCTAGGAACTAGTAACTCAACCAAAGTTGTTCTAGGGCTTCCAAATCATTTGTTTTGTTAAACACACATGGGTAGCAAGATAAATATGAAAGATAAAAGATGAGAGTACAATTTTTATTAACAAATGATTTACATTTATAGTACATGTTGTGACCATTGGGTTTCACATCCTAAGGTCTCTTGGACTCCTTTTGTCCATTTGGCTTCCACACTAACCCATTGCGGATTAAGTGTCCAACATTCCCCCCTTAATCCGAAGGGTTATGTATGAGTCCAAGAAGAGATATGTAATACAAAATGTGCAAAAATTCATGTAGCACTAGGCTGAATGTTCTCTCTAAAACGTTGGTATAAAGGGCGGTGGTTTAAGGATGACCACCAACACTGGAACGCTTAGTGCAATTCTCGGAACTCTTCTAAAACTGGCAAGATGCTGAAGTCTTCTGCTAGAGGAAGTGCTCCTATTGTTTTGAAGAGGGAAACCTTCAACCAATAAAGGGAGGTCTCACCCCGCATAAAAGGGAGAACTTCAACCTGTAAAGGGAAGTCTCAACCTGTGATGGTTTAAGGATGACCAACAACTCTGGAATGCTTAATACAATTCCTGGAACTCTTCCAAAAACTGGCAAGAAGTTGGAGTCTTCTGCTAGAGGAAGTGTCCCAGATTAACAACTAGAGGCGTTCTTAGGGGCATCTTTGTTTCTAGCTACAACTCTGAAACCGGTGTGGCAGGTTGTGGCTCAGGCTCACTTGATGTGACTTTGAAGCTTGTATATGACCATCATTTCCCCCCCTGTCAGATACAAGGTGAGATGATGGAGAAAACTAAACTGCAAGACTGTTCAATACTCTAGAAGAAGTTCTGACATGTGATTGGAATATCTTCTTAGTTGTTGATGCCCATTGCCAAGAAGCGATCCATCCAAGATGAATCTTTGTTCTTTGAGGACGTTTGTCTCTAAAGCATCTATGTGAATAATGGGTGGTTTTATGACAGTTCTTACATGGATGAAGATCAAAACTGCGATCTTTCAAATGGCCAACTCAGTCACAGTGTTGGCATTTCACAATCTGTTGTTGTTGTTGTGGAAGATGGGCAGAGTCTGGAACAGCTGAAACTGAACTGTCATGAATGAATCCAACAATCTGAAACTAAATGGGCTTTGAGTAGTTTAGAATATGAAATGACAAGTCCTTCTCATATCCAAGACCGGTTTTGTGCTTGTTGTGGACAAGTTGTTCCCAAGGTCCGATGATGGGCTTGGGAAGTGCAGACTGAGTTTCTGCATCTGCATGTACAGCTGCTTCTTTATTGGGTATTAAATCTGAACCAACTGTAGCATTATTATCTTGTTTTTTATGGGAGTCTATTTCAATCTTCTAAACAGAAACAAGTTCAGAATGATGACTCCACTGCTGTAATTCTTCCTGCTATAGCTTTGTCTCAAGCTACAAAAAATCAATATGCTCTTGTGCATTTTGTATATAGACCTAAATGTTTGTGAGAGAAACTTTGCTGACTTTTAATGTATCATGAGTAGTAGACAATATGAGAGTTTTGAGGAACTCTAATACTTCATTGATTCTAGCCATTTTTTCTTTAATGTCAGAATTACACAAAAACAATCACTACTACTACTCAATGCAGAAAAGTAATACCCACTCACAGTACACAACAATATCCTTTATAAATGTTAGCAAATGATCAATGTGAAACCAACAAGCACCAATTACAATCCATTACATACAAATAAGAGTTTACTCATGACTAGCATTATGTTCTGACAATACAACCAACAAAACTTTTCTCCATAAAAGATTTTAATCAACCCACTAAATTCTTTATGTAGCAATCGAATCAAGTAATCAATGCACTATATATATAGATTGTGTTTGTATCTCTTTGACCTCCAAATCTACAGGTTGCTTGTATTTTGCATGACACACAGGAGCAACAAAATTATGTTAATTGGAAATTTTGCAAGTATACAAACTTTGAGCCTTCTGCAATGTCTTGAAGCATACCACGAAGCAACTTAAGTATTCAACACTAATTCTTTCTTTCCCAAAATTTGCAAGCAACCAACAAACTAGACAATGCAAATTTATTGAAAACTTTTATATCTCAACACCTGCTGCAAATAAAATTGCCAAAGTACCAGCATATGTTCCTACTGGAAAATCCTTTTATATGCTGACTTCACTCTTTGAATGGCATAATTTTGTTAAAACTCATAAAACCATACCATGTTACTTCTTTCTCCCAGTTCAAACTCAACAGTGAAAAACTTGGCCTGTGAGGAAGGGAATTTATTCTTCTTTGGATTTGAAGTCTGCAACATTAATGGTCCCTCTTTTTATACACAAGACTTCTAAATTTGTCCATGGCCATCACCTGTAAGAAAGATTTATGAAAGACAAAACATGAGTTGAACAAAATCAACTCATAACATATATATATATTTTTGATATGGAACCTAATATTTGATGATAGCCATTAGTATAGATACATATAGCAGTTATAGCTCATGACAGCTCCATGCTTAGCTTGAGAAATATGCTGCCCATAAATGGAAGCACAAGTCCACACTATATGACAGCGCGTGTTTTAGCACCCAAGCCAATTCAACTCTGAATTGTGGTAATATACAGGGATAAACAGAAACAAAATGTGTCCCCTTGAGAACAATACTTCACCTCCTATAAACCATATGCTCTATTCTTTGAGTCATACACAACCCA
This sequence comes from Pinus taeda, assembly GCA_000404065.3. Lineage (NCBI taxonomy): Eukaryota > Viridiplantae > Streptophyta > Pinopsida > Pinales > Pinaceae > Pinus > Pinus taeda. The sequence continues at coordinate 37,679 of APFE030963301.1, read as the reverse complement.
AGAAGAAAATGTAACTCGGCCCACAATGAGACTAGCTTGAAACTTTCACTAGGTATTCAAACTGTCTCCTAAATGAGGGAAACAATTGTTAGTTCCTTCAATAAGCCACTAAAAGGGAAAGAAATCTACTTTATCAGTTTCCTGGGCAGTGCCACCAATAGAGCTTCAAGACATACAACGCACCATCATACAAGTGAATACCCTGCTCTTTAACAACAATTCACCCTTGCTTGCCGCCGAGGAAGGAGTTGCTAAATAACATTTTATTGCACAAGTGCACGCTAAGGGAAAAGATAAGCTTTTTCAAACTGAAGCAGATTGTAACCACATGTTGTTACATAGACTTGATGTCCCATTACCTACACAATCAGAACAACCCCTTTTGATGCCTGTTGACAAGACCTGGGAAAGATAATAGATATGGAACATGTACTACTTCAGAACCTTCTACTTGTGCATTACCTCCATTCACGAGTGCCTGTCTCAAAATTTACTCTGCTGAAAATGCTTACTAGAGCAGCAACCAGGTATAAGTAGGAGGGATAATAAATAAAAGAATAGAGACAGATTTAAACAAGAATCAAGAGCCTTAAGCTCGACTGATAACAAGCTCTTCAAGGAACATCCAACGCCACATATCAACTGCAAGTAGATAGTATCCTATGCCCAACATCTAATACTGGGGTACAGAACAAGGTGTTTCAGAGGAGAGAATTCTATAAAGAACATATGAGCTCTTGAAGAACCACTAACATGATGTGACAACAAACAACATTCAACTATATCTATGTCCAAATACGAATTGAAAGTGTCAGCGTTCAAATATATCTGCGTCGAGGTGAAAAAACAGTCCCAGAAATCTTCTTATGGCAGATTCCAGCCAACCCAAATGAACTTGGTGACCCAAAATAAAATGGTAGTGAAGCAAAATCTCGCATGAGCAAAAAAGAGAGTCAAATCGGCAAAAGGAGGAGCTTTGGTTCTAATCGGCAAGAGCTTGCTGCAAAATGCATTGAGGTGAGAGTCGTAGATGCCACATCTGTTACGTCGATGGAGTTGAAAGCGAGGTATTCGCTTTAGGTCCCGTGGTGGAGTGGAAGGCTTAAGGCTGGAAGCGTACGCATATGAAGCATTGACATTGATAATGAAACGTGAGTCCTCTGAAGGCAGCTTGGGCACCAGCAAGTCCACCACCAATACCCCCCATTCAATCAGATATTCCCATCAATGTTTCATTTGCATACGTTTGCAGCGAATTTGGTAGCTTCAACAAAGGAGTAGGAATGGCGCATATGTCAAGGTAAGGGAATCAGAGACTCAACGCATAAACAAAAGTGGCGTCAGAGGATTGGTATGTCTCTGCCACTACCGAGGGGATTAGCGAGTAATCAGAATAGCTACCATGTCAGAATAGCCAATCAGAAAACAGATCACTGACACCAACGTATACCAAGCAGCGCTTTGTATGAAATGTTTATAGAGAGCCAGAGAGCACAGGTAATGCAACGTTCAGACCTGACAGCGACTATGGAGGGGGCAGGACTTTATATATGGAATATGGCAGACAAAGGGCGCAGGTAATGTAGAAGTGAGTCTTAAAATAGCCAGAGTCAGGTGCAGCGTATACAGTGTCAGGTAGGAGAAGTAGCGGATTTCTGGCAAACAATGAATTAATGGAGCGTTACAGGTAATGGGTAGAACTAGCAGGTTTGCACACAGTAAAATGCTTTATAAGGTGGCAATTCTGCTCAATTCGGATTAGGAGAAAGACAGAACTGACATACATATAGAGACCACAAAACAAGTGGCTCAAATTGGAGCAGGACCAACAATCGCCTGCTCTGATACCATGTTAAACACACATGGGAAACAAGATAAATATGAAAGATAAAACATGTTAGTACAATTTTTATTAACAAATGATTTACATTTATAGTACATGTTGTGATCGTTGGGTTTCGCATCCCAAGGTCTCTTGGACTCCTTTTGTCCATTCAACTTTCACATTAACCCATTGAGGATTAGGTGTCCAACATGTTCCAACCTACAACCATAGGGACACTCAACACCAATCATAAAAACAAGTGGGAAACCAACAACACCATATCTATCCAGAAAATCGTAAGGCAAGGCTGAAACCACTATCAATCTAGGCAATCTCATCTTTGATGCAACTGAAAGCACATAACCAAGGAATCACATGCATGCATCATTCATCCACAAACCAGTAAAGAGATCACATATGCAACCTATTACCTACAAAGAAATCCAGCTGTAACTGTTGATCCAACTATTTCCTTGCACTCCGTTGCTTTCTTCTACCTTGTTTCTCCAATTCAAGCGAATGCTAGAGTGCTCCGAGGATACTCTAGGAATGCTCTAAGTGTGCAAGTGTATGAAAGCGAGAATGAAAGGAGAGAGTTAAAACTGAATTGACAAAAGTCATCAACTATTTATTTGAAGCCATGTGATCATTGGTACCTCTATTTTCTTCATTTTCCTTCATTTTTCTTCTAATTTCCCTTGCATGGAAATTAATGTCTCTTCACCTTCATTTTCTCCTATTTTCCTTTAGTTTCATAAAGGAATGTCAATTAATTCCTATTTCCCTTTGCCAATGCATTTTCCATTTTTCATAGCCATTAATAAATCACAAGTGATGCCCATTTCAATGTTTTGGCCATCATTTAGCTTAGAATATGTGTTCCATGACCTTGGCCTTATTTTACTACATAGAAATCAATGAGGGGTTGTTACAAAGAATCAATATTCTAAATCTAGTTAAAAGTTGAAGGAGTGAAACTTAACTACTAGTAAGCTATCACGACATGCCATAATCAAGCGACTAGGAGGAAAAGGGGATCCATTCTATTTGATTTCATTTTGTTCCATGGATGAGTAAAGTAGTTGAGAGTTAATAAAGAGAGATACAACAAAGATGGTTTATGTAGTAGCTCATGTGTGATAGCTATCATACCTTTGTGCTTCCAACAACTTGCATTGAGAGAAAGTGATGACATTGTAGCCTCACCTTATAATTATGTTTTCTCCGGTAAGGGTTTCCTAGATCATATATTGTGTTGATTTTGGTTTGTGATTTTTGTTTAGATGTTCTCTAAGTTGAGAATAATTAATATTATTTTATTATTAATGGAGAAAATGGTTACATTTTTGTAACTTTCTCCCTAGTTTAGGATTAGTTCCTATAGTTATGGGGTTTGGGTACAACTTCCTATTTCCTAGTATTGTATTTAATGATGTAATCTTTTGATTGAAGGTAATAGAGTGAACGAGAGACATCTCTCAAGTTTTGTGAGTGTAGTCTCTAGGTGCAGGCCACACCTGAGAGCTACATCTCTTTCTCTTCAATTCAGTGCATATTTTATCTTGGTATCAGAGCTCAGATTGAGTGAGCCTGATATTTGTCACCTGTGAGGCTGAAGTGCCTGTAGAAGCTAGCTTGCCTGTGTGGCGGAATTGCCTGTGTGGCTTGAAGTTCCTGTGTGGCGGAGTGTGTACACGAGAGCTCTGTGCTCGATTGAGCAGGTGGACTGCAGAACACCTGGCTCGGACTCGGAAAATTTTTTCTGAGCAGAAAGGCCCGATTGGGGCGGATTTTGCGCTAACAATCGCGCCAGAAGACCTATTAGCGTCGGATTTCAAGGAGAAATCACGCTAGAGCGCGGAAATTCAGGGAGAAATCGTGCCAGAGCGCGGATTTTGAGGGGGAAATCGCGCTAATGTGCCAGAAAGCCCGATTAGCGCAGATTTTGCCCCGAAAAACGCGCCAATTTTTCTACTCTAAGCAATTTTTAATTTGCGCGGATTTTTCGCTTGGGGTAGCGCCAAGGAGATCCCTGAACAGCGTGAACTTTGTTTGGCGGTTTGCAAACGGAGCAGATCGGCGGAGGTGCAGATCAGTCCGAGAGAGATAGATCGAGAAAGCGCCAGAGGAGATCTGCGGGAAACCTCGACTTCGTGTTGGCGATCTGCAAGGAGAGCAGGATCGGCGAAGTGGCAAATCAATCTGGGAGAGGTGGATCGGATCAACTATGATCAGATCATTGTTTCGGCTGTGTTGGAAACGCTGAAGTTGCTCATTGGAGCGCGAGTGCCAGACACTGCATATCGGTGACAGAGGTGACAGATCGATCTGACAGGTATTTTTTTTGCTGTTGTTGTTAAGTATATTCATAATGAGTAACACGATGGAATCTTACCCTAACGAGTCTGGTAAACTCAACGGATCTAACTTCACAAACTGGAAGTTTAAGATCCAGACTCTTCTCGAAGGTGCGAATGCATGGGCTATAGTGACAGGCGACGAGTAGAAGCCGACAACAACCACATAGAAAAACGAGAGGAAAGACTGGGAAAAAGGAGAAAACAAAGCCAAAGTCTTGCTGAAGATGTCTGTGAAAGACAATGTCATTGCACACATCAGAGATTGTAAATCGTCCGCTGAGATCTGGACGAAAATAAAAAATCTCTATGAGACCCAGAATACAAACAGAGTTTTGGCTCTGAAAAGCAAGCTATTTTCGATGAGAATTGACAAAAGGAAGTCTTCTACTGCATTTGTAGAGCGAATTAAAGATGTTAAGGACAGATTGGGGGCCATTGGAGTGGCGGTGGCTGATGAAGACCTTGTTGCAATTACAATGAATGGGATGCGTGATGATTTTTAAACTTTCATCACTGGAGTCTCGGCAAGGGAGAAAGCACCCACGTTCGATGATCTCACTGCGATCTTGCAGCAAGAGGAAGATCGAAGGCAGAACCTGATTCTGAACCCCCAAAGTGACGATCTCGCGCTGGTGGCAAAACGACGACTATCTAAAGGAAGGCAGTCACAGCAGCAACCAAAGAAAAGAGGAGGAATGTCACAGAAGAATCCGCATTCTCAGAAAGGTATGCTTGCAAATCATTACGAAAAAAAATGTTTTTATTGTGGAAAAATGGGTCATATACAGAGAGATTGTTATCATAAGAAGCAGGCTGATGAGGCAAGGAGGAGACAGGTAAATCCAAAACACAGAGGATATTTTGTTGAAGAGGAAGAAGACTTCAGTCATGAATTCCGACTGTTCACAGTTCACTGTGCCCTAACAGCATCAAACGAAGATGACATCCAGTATGTCGATTCCGGAGCATCCTCACACATGACAGGTAATAAGGAATTTTTTGACAGTCTTGAAGAAGTTATAAATGGATCAAAAATATATCTAGGGGATGATAATGGATATCAGATTAAAGGTCATGGGGTGATTTCAGTTAAGTTTCCTAATGGAATAATTAGTCACCTTTCAAATGTTTTATACGTACCTAGAATAAAGAAAAACCTGATATCTGTATCCATGATGGCTGACCAAGATATGCATGTCGAATTCTTCAAGACTCACTGTGTGATAAAGGATTGCAAGGATGAAATTGTTGCAACAGGCATGCGAGTAGGAAGCCTATACAGGTTGGATGCAAAAAGTATACCGAAGCAAGCCATGGTTGCAGGAGAGTGGACAGCTGAACAACTCTGGCATCAGAGGTTTGGTCATCTGAATCTGCAGGATCTTATGTTGTTACAGAAGAAAAGTATGGTCGAAGGTCTCCCTATCTTTCGTAACATTCAGTTGAACTGTGATGGTTGTGCCCTAGGAAAGATGCACAGAGAACAGTTTCCTGTGCATGATAGGAGGAGGCAAACTGAAATCTTAGAGCTAGTGCACACTGATGTATGTGGTCCCATGCAGACAAGGTCACTAGGGGGAGCATACTGTTTTTTTTTATTTACTGATGATTGCACTAGGTATTCTTGGGTTGATTTTTTAAACAAGAAAAGTCAGACTTTCCAATGTTTTATAGAGTTCAAAACCCTGGTAGAAAAATAGTTTGGAAAAAGTATTAAAATTCTCCGATCTGATCAAGGAGGAGAATACAAATTAAAGGAATTCATGAAATACTGCAAAACTCATGGGATTGTTCAGCAATATACAGTGCCGCATACACCACAGCAAAACGGAGTTACAGAGCGTAAAAATAGAACATTGGTGGAGTGTGCAAGGAGCATGCTGCAAGGTAAGGGTCTATCTAATATGTTTTGGGCAGAAGCGATAAATACTGTTGTATACTTGAAAAATAGAAGTCCTACTAGGTTTCTTGGTTTCAAAACCCCTTTCGAAGCCTTATATGGATTTAAACCAGCAGTAAACCACTTAAGAGTCTTTGGGTCAAAGGAATTTGCACATGTACCCAAAGCTGACAGAAAGAAATTAGACCCTAAGGCAGTTAAATGCATCTTAGTTGGTTATGGCACAGAGTTTAAGGCATACAAACTGTTCAATCCTGAGTCTCGTAAGACATTTGCAAGTAGAGATGTGGTCTTTCATGAATAGATACAGGAAAGGAAAGCTGATGTTGGAGATGATTGGCACATTCCATTGTTGTTGGAGGAAAGCAGCGAAGATGAGAGGGAGTAGGAACAGGAGTAGAAAGAAGAGAATGAAGAAGAACAACAAGAAGGTGAAAAAGCAGGCCCAATTATTGCAGAGGAAAACAAATTTGAGGTAAGTCCACCCCTACCAAGGAGGTCAGGTAAGAAGACTCAATTACCATTGAAGTTGAGAAGCTATGCTTTAATGTCAAAAGTTTTGAACATTGTAGAACCCTCTAATTATAAAGAAGCTAGTCAATTTAAGGAATGGAGAGCTGCAATGGATGAAGAAATAGAATCAATCTTTAGAAATGATACTTGGGATTTAGTAGAGCTGCCTAAAAATAAAACTCCTATAGGATGTAAGTGGCTATTTAAACCAAAAATGAATGCAGACGGAAGTATAGATAAGTTAAAAGCTAGGTTGGTTGCAAAAGGATATTCACAAAAGGAAGGTATAGATTTTGATGATACCTTTGCACCTGTAGCAAAGCTAAATACAATCAAAATGCTTATTGCTTTAGCTACTAAACATAATTGGGAATTATACCAGCTTGATGTTAAATCTGCATTTTTAAATGGTGATTTAAAAGAAGAAATTTACTTAGTACAGCCAGAAGGATATGTAAAGCAGGGGAAGGAACATCTTGTTTGCAGATTGAAAAAGGCTTTATATGGTTTAAAGTAAGTACCCAGGTCGTGGTATGAAAAAGTTGATTCTTTATTTATAGAGTATGGTTTCAATAGAAGTTTAAATGACCCAAATTTGTATACCAAGTACAATAATCAGGGGCAGATTGTTTTGATTTCTTTGTATGTGGACGACATGATTATAACAGGAAATGCATTTGATTTAATCAAAGGAATCAAAAGGCTGATGGCACAAGTTTTTAAAATGAAGGATCTCGGAAGCCTTCACTATTGTCTGGGATTAAAAGTATTTAGAGATACTGGGCAAACTTTTCTTACCCAAGGGAAGTATGCTAGAAATCTGTTAGAAAAGTTTACTATGGATCAGTGTAGAACAGCAGCAACACCTTTGCAGCAGAATCTGAAATTGAGCAGTGATGATGGCACTAAGGAGGTAGATGCCACAATGTATAGACAGCTGGTTGGCAGCCTGATATACCTTACAACAACCAGACCTGACTTGGCATACTCTGTTAGTGTGCTGAGCCAATTTATGGCGAAACCCCTTGAAAGTCACTGGAATGCAGCAAAAAGCGTGTTGAGGTATCTTTGTGGTACTGTTCATTTTGGTATTTTATACACTGATGTATTTGATGTTACTCTAACAAGTTTTTCAGACTCAGACTGGGCAGGTAACCTGGATGATCGGAGGTCTATCACAGGATATGCATTCAACATAGGTTCCGGGGTCATAGCATGGAGCAACAAGAAAGATAGTACTCTAGCTTTGTCATCATGTGAAGCTGAGTATCAAGCATTGTGTGCTGCAACATGTGAAGCAATATGGTTGAGGAGACTTCTCAAAGATGCAGGAAAAGAACAGAAGCAACCCACTTCTATCAAAAGCGACAACCAGAGCACCATCAAATTAGCATACAATCCAGTGATCCACAAAAACACCAAGCATATAGACACTTAGTTCCATTTTGTTAGAGAGAAAATACAGTCAAATGAAATTGCTGTTGAATATTGTAAAACTTGTGACAATGTGGCTGACATTTTTACAAAGCCTCTTGCACGAGTGAAATTTGAATTGTTTAGAAAGATGCTAGGAGTTCAGGAGAACCTTTTCTCCATTAAGGGGGGGGGGAGTGAGAATAATTAATATTATTTTATTATTAATGGAGAAAATGGTTAGATTGTTGTAACTTTCTCCCTAGTTTAGGATTACTTCCTATAGTTATGGGGTTTGGGTACAACTTCCTATTTCCTAGTATTGTATTTAATGATGTAATCTTTTGATTGAAGGTAATAGAGTGAACGAGAGACATCTCTCAAGTTTTGTGAGTGTAGTCTCCAGGTGCAGGCCACACCTGAGAGCTACATCTCTTTCTCTTCAATTCAGTGCATATTTTATCTCTCTATTCTCCATATTTTGTCTATTATATGCATAAGAATAATACAATAATTAATGAATGTAAGAAGAAATTAAGCCTCATGGTCTAGGTATCATATTTTCAAATATATCTTTCTAGATTTGTTGTGGCCAATTTCCCAATGGAATATCCATATAAGTTTACATATCACTTGCAAGGATAAGTTTGCAATCCTTATTGTTACTAATGTTATCTAGAATCTATTCATTATGCTACCCACTATTAGAGGCTACTTTGTTAGTTCTAGTTTCTTCTCTAAAAGTCTTTACAATTTCTTTTTATGAATTATAACATCCATCCTTAAGTAATTTGAGGGGATCCATCCTTTTCAAGATATCTTATGATGCTATCCATATGAGAATAGATCCCCAAAGTTGTGAAGTACCCATCTTCTTAAGGAAAAACCATTATAAATAAAATCCATATTGAAGAATTTTCCAAATAAATAGCATTGGTTCAGGTTTCAAATTAGGTCTTTGGGAGGAATGTTATCTTCCCCACCTAAATTCAGTTCCTACAAGTGACATGTTGAGCTCATATCACATATATTATATAGTTGTTAAAATGATCTAGAACCTTGTCCAAATAATCTAGAACCTTATCCTTGAATAAAATTGATATCTTTACAATATAATATCTTTGACTACAAGTTAAAACACTAAAAATTGAAAAATGTAAACTAAAGGTTTGAAAAATGAAATACATAATTAATTACATGGAAAAAAATTGAAATTAACAAAAAGAAAAGATAAAAAATAAAAATATTACTACAATATCTCTCCACCATTGTACAAAGAAGAAAATTGTCTGTTTTGGCTAAATAATTAAATTCAAATTCATATATCAGAAAGCACAAGTACAGTATACTTTTGCCATGCAACCTTCGTCGATGAAAAAAATTGAAAGAAAAGCTATGAACCTATATTCAAATAGCTAAAAGCAAAACATTTTTTATGTATATAGCTAAAACGGATGTGTTTTTATGATATACAAAAAAACCTTGCATATGACGTATATAGCTAAAAATGCATGCAGCACTAGTCTAAATGTGCTCTCTAAAATGTTGGTATAAAGGGCGGTGGTTTAAGGATGACCACCAACACTAGAACGCTTAGTGCAGTTCTCGGAACTCTTCTAAAACTGGTAAGATGCTGAAGTCTTCTGCTAGAAGAAGTGCTCCTATTGTTTTGAAGAGGGAAACCTTCAACCAATAAAGGGAGGTCTCACCCCGCATAAAAGGGAGAACTTCAGCCTGAAAAGGGAAGTCTCAACCTGTGATGGTTTAAGGATGACCAAAAACTCTGGAATGCTTAATACAATTCCTGGAACTCTTCCAAAAACTGGCAAGAAGTTGGAGTCTTCTGCTACAGGAAGTGTCCCAGATTACCAACTGGAGGCGTGCTTAGGGGCATCTTTGTTTCTGGCTACAACTCTGAAACTGGTGTGGCAGGTTGTGGCTCAGGCTCGCTTGATGTGACTTTGAAGCTTGTATATGACCATCATTTCCCCCTCTGTCAGATACAAGGTGAGATGATGGAGAAAACTCAACTGCAAGACTGTTCAATACTCTGGAAGAAGTTCTGACATGTGATTGGAATATCTTCTTGGTCGTTGATGCCCATTGCCAAGAAGCGATCCATCCAAGATGAATCTTTGTTCTTGGAGGACGTTTGTCTCTGAAGCATCTGTGTGAATAGTGGGTGGTTTTATCACAGTTCTTACATGGATGAAGATCAAAACTGTGATCTTTCAAATGGCCAACTCAGTCACAGTGTTGGCATTTCACAATCTGTTGTTGTTGTTATGGAAGATGGGCAGAGTCTGGAACAGATGAAACTGAACTGTCATGAGGAGCAGGTGAACTGTCATGAATGAATCCAACAATCTGAAACTAAATGGGCTTTGAGTAGTTTAGAATATGAAAGGACAAGTCCTCATATCAAAGACCGGTTCTGTGCTTGTTGTGGACAAGTTGTTCCCAAGGTCTGATGATGGGCTTGGGAAGTGCAGACTGAGTTTCTGCATCTGCATGTACAACTACTTCTTTATTTGGTATTAAATCTAAACCAACTGTAACATTATTATCTTGTTGTTTATGGGAGTCTATTTCAATCTTCTGAACAGAAACAAGTTCAGAATGATGACTCCACTGCTGTAATTCTTCCTGCTATAGCTTTGTCTCAAGCTACAAAAACTCAATATTCTCTTGTGCATTTTGTAGATAGACCTAAATGTTTGTGAGAGAAACTTTGCTGACATTTAATGTATCATGAGTAGTAGACAATATGAGGGTTTTGAGGAACTCTAATACTTCATTCATTCTAGCCATTTTTTCTTTAATGTCAGAATTACACCTTAAAAACAATCACTACTACTACTCAATGAAGAAAAGTAATACCCACTCACAGTACACAGCAATATCCTTTATAAATGTTAGCAAATGATCAATGTGCAACCAACAAGCACCAATTACAATCCATTACATACAAATAAGAGTTTACTCATGACCAGCATTATGTCCTGACAGTACAACCAACAAAACTTTTCTCCATAAAAGATTGTAATCAGCCCACCAAATTCTTTATGTAGCAATCGAATCAGGTAATCAATGCACTATATATATAGATTGTGTTTGTATCTCTTTGACCTCCAAATCTACAGGTTGCTTGTATTTTGCATGACACATAGGAGCAACAAAATTATGTTAATTGGAAATTTTGCAAGTATACAAACTTTGAGCCTTCTGCAATGTCTTGAAGCATACCAGGAAGCAACTTAAGTATTCAACACTAATTATTTCTTTCCCAAAATTTGCAAGGAACCAACAAACTAGAGAATGCAAATTTATTGAAAACTTTTATATCCCAACGCCTGCTGCAAATAAAATTGCCAAAGTACCAGTATGTGTTCCTACTGGAAAATCCTTTTATATGCTGACTTCACTCTTTGAATGGCATAATTTTGTTAAAACTCATAAAACCATACCATGTTACTTCTTTCTCCCAGTTCAAACTCAACAGTGAAAAACTTGGCCTGTGAGGAAGGGAATTTATTCTTCTTTGGATTTGAAGTCTGCAACATTAATGGTCCCTCTTTTTATACACAAGACTTCTAAATTTGTCCATGGCCATCACCTGTAAGAAAGATTTATGAAAGACAAAACATGAGTTGAACAAAATCAACTCATAACATATATATATATTTTTGATATGGAACCTAATATTTGATGATAGCCATTAGTATAGATACATATAGCAGTTATAGCTCATGACAGCTCCATGCTTAGCTTGAGAAATATGCTGCCCATAAATGGAAGCACAAGTCCACACTATATGACAGCGCGTGTTTTAGCACCCAAGCCAATTCAACTCTGAATTGTGGTAATATACAGGGATAAACAGAAACAAAATGTGTCCCCTTGAGAACAATACTTCACCTCCTATAAACCATATGCTCTATTCTTTGAGTCATACACAACCCAAGAAGAAAATGTAACTCGGCCCACAATGAGACTAGCTTGAAACTTTCACTAGGTATTCAAACTGTCTCCTAAATGAGGGAAACAATTGTTAGTTCCTTCAATAAGCCACTAAAAGGGAAAGAAATCTACTTTATCAGTTTCCTGGGCAGTGCCACCAATAGAGCTTCAAGACATACAACGCACCATCATACAAGTGAATACCCTGCTCTTTAACAACAATTCACCCTTGCTTGCCGCCGAGGAAGGAGTTGCTAAATAACATTTTATTGCACAAGTGCACGCTAAGGGAAAAGATAAGCTTTTTCAAACTGAAGCAGATTGTAACCACATGTTGTTACATAGACTTGATGTCCCATTACCTACACAATCAGAACAACCCCTTTTGATGCCTGTTGACAAGACCTGGGAAAGATAATAGATATGGAACATGTACTACTTCAGAACCTTCTACTTGTGCATTACCTCCATTCACGAGTGCCTGTCTCAAAATTTACTCTGCTGAAAATGCTTACTAGAGCAGCAACCAGGTATAAGTAGGAGGGATAATAAATAAAAGAATAGAGACAGATTTAAACAAGAATCAAGAGCCTTAAGCTCGACTGATAACAAGCTCTTCAAGGAACATCCAACGCCACATATCAACTGCAAGTAGATAGTATCCTATGCCCAACATCTAATACTGGGGTACAGAACAAGGTGTTTCAGAGGAGAGAATTCTATAAAGAACATATGAGCTCTTGAAGAACCACTAACATGATGTGACAACAAACAACATTCAACTATATCTATGTCCAAATACGAATTGAAAGTGTCAGCGTTCAAATATATCTGCGTCGAGGTGAAAAAACAGTCCCAGAAATCTTCTTATGGCAGATTCCAGCCAACCCAAATGAACTTGGTGACCCAAAATAAAATGGTAGTGAAGCAAAATCTCGCATGAGCAAAAAAGAGAGTCAAATCGGCAAAAGGAGGAGCTTTGGTTCTAATCGGCAAGAGCTTGCTGCAAAATGCATTGAGGTGAGAGTCGTAGATGCCACATCTGTTACGTCGATGGAGTTGAAAGCGAGGTATTCGCTTTAGGTCCCGTGGTGGAGTGGAAGGCTTAAGGCTGGAAGCGTACGCATATGAAGCATTGACATTGATAATGAAACGTGAGTCCTCTGAAGGCAGCTTGGGCACCAGCAAGTCCACCACCAATACCCCCCATTCAATCAGATATTCCCATCAATGTTTCATTTGCATACGTTTGCAGCGAATTTGGTAGCTTCAACAAAGGAGTAGGAATGGCGCATATGTCAAGGTAAGGGAATCAGAGACTCAACGCATAAACAAAAGTGGCGTCAGAGGATTGGTATGTCTCTGCCACTACCGAGGGGATTAGCGAGTAATCAGAATAGCTACCATGTCAGAATAGCCAATCAGAAAACAGATCACTGACACCAACGTATACCAAGCAGCGCTTTGTATGAAATGTTTATAGAGAGCCAGAGAGCACAGGTAATGCAACGTTCAGACCTGACAGCGACTATGGAGGGGGCAGGACTTTATATATGGAATATGGCAGACAAAGGGCGCAGGTAATGTAGAAGTGAGTCTTAAAATAGCCAGAGTCAGGTGCAGCGTATACAGTGTCAGGTAGGAGAAGTAGCGGATTTCTGGCAAACAATGAATTAATGGAGCGTTACAGGTAATGGGTAGAACTAGCAGGTTTGCACACAGTAAAATGCTTTATAAGGTGGCAATTCTGCTCAATTCGGATTAGGAGAAAGACAGAACTGACATACATATAGAGACCACAAAACAAGTGGCTCAAATTGGAGCAGGACCAACAATCGCCTGCTCTGATACCATGTTAAACACACATGGGAAACAAGATAAATATGAAAGATAAAACATGTTAGTACAATTTTTATTAACAAATGATTTACATTTATAGTACATGTTGTGATCGTTGGGTTTCGCATCCCAAGGTCTCTTGGACTCCTTTTGTCCATTCAACTTTCACATTAACCCATTGAGGATTAGGTGTCCAACATGTTCCAACCTACAACCATAGGGACACTCAACACCAATCATAAAAACAAGTGGGAAACCAACAACACCATATCTATCCAGAAAATCGTAAGGCAAGGCTGAAACCACTATCAATCTAGGCAATCTCATCTTTGATGCAACTGAAAGCACATAACCAAGGAATCACATGCATGCATCATTCATCCACAAACCAGTAAAGAGATCACATATGCAACCTATTACCTACAAAGAAATCCAGCTGTAACTGTTGATCCAACTATTTCCTTGCACTTCGTTGCTTTCTTCTACCTTGTTTCTCCAATCCAAGCCAATGCTAGAGTGCTCCAAGGATACTCTAGGAATGCTCTAAGTGTGCAAGTGTATGAAAGCGAGAATGAAAGGAGAGAGTTAAAACTGAATTGGCAAAAGTCATCAACTATTTATCTGAAGCCTTGTGATCATTGGTACCTCTATTTTCTTCATTTTCCTTCATTTTTCTTCTAATTTCCCTTGCATGGAAATTAGTGTCTCTTCACCTTCATTTTCTCCTATTTTCCTTTAGTTTCATAAAGGAATGTCAATTAATGCCTCTTTCCCTTTGCCAAGGCATTTTCCATTTTTCATAGCCATTAATATATCACAAGTGATGACCATTTCAATGTTTTGGCCATCATTTAGCTTGGAATATGTGTTCCATGACCTTGGCCTTATTTTACTACATAGAAAATCAACGAGGGGTTGTTACAAAGAATCAATATTCTAAATCTAGTTAAAAGTTGAAGGAGTCAAACTTAACTACTAGTAGGCTATCACGGCATGCCATAATCAAGCGACTAGGAGGAAAAGGGGATCCATTCTATTTGATTTCATTTTGTTCCATGGATGAGTAAAGTAGCTGAGAGTTAATAAAGAGAGATACAACAAAGATGGTTTATGTAGTAGCTCATGTGTGATAGCTATCATACCTTTGTGCTTCCAACAACTTGCATTGAGAGAAAGTGATGACATTGTAGCCTCACCTTATAATTCTGTTTTCTCCGGTAAGGGTTTCCTAGATCATATATTGTGTTGATTTTGGTTTGTGATTTTTGTTTAGATGTTCTCTATTCTCCATATTTTGTCTATTATATGCATAAGAATAATACAATAATTAATGAATGTAAGAAGAAATTAAGCCTCATGGTCTAGGTATCATATTTTCAAATATATCTTTCTAGATTTGTTGTGGCCAATTGCCCAATGGAATATCCATATAAGTTTACATATCACTTGCAAGGATAAGTTTGCAATCCTTATTGTTACTAATGTTATCTAGAATCTATTCATTATGCTACCCACTATTAGAGGCTACTTTGTTAGTTCTAGTTTCTTCTCTAAAAGTCTTTCCAATTTCTTTTTATGAATTATAACATCCATCCTTAAGTAATTTGAGGGGATCCATCCTTTTCAAGATATCTTATGATGCTATCCATATGAGAATAGATCCCCAAAGTTGTGAAGTACCCATCTTCTTAAGGAAAAACCATTATAAATAAAATCCATATTGAAGAATTTTCCAAATAAATAGCATTGGTTCAGGTTTCAAATTAGGTCTTTGGGAGGAATGTTATCTTCCCCACCTAAATTCAGTTCCTACAAGTGACATGTTGAGCTCATATCACATATATTATATAGTTGTTAAAATGATCTAGAACCTTGTCCAAATAATCTAGAACCTTATCCTTGAATAAAATTGATATCTTTACAATATAATATCTTTGACTACAAGTTGAAGCACTAAAAGTTGAAAAATGTAAACTAAAGGTTTGAAAAATGAAATACATAATTAATTACATGCAAAAAAAAATTGAAATTAACAAAAAGAAAAGATAAAAAATAAAAATATTACTACAATATCTCTCCCCCATTGTACAAAGAAGAAAATTGTCTGTCTTGGCTAAATAATTAAATTCAAATTCATATATCAGAAAGTACAAGTACAGTATACTTTTGCCATGCAACCTTCGTCCATGAAAAAAATTGAAAGAAAAGCTATGAACCTATATTCAAATAGCTGACAGCAAAGCATTTTTGACGTATATAGCTAAAACGGATGTGTTTTTATGATATACAAAACAACCTTGCATATTTATAATTGGTGCAGAATGAAATTCTGTCACTCTGATGTCGTTATGCATTTCTAAGGCATACAAAACAACCTTGCATATTTATAATGTGTGCAGAATGAAATTCTGTCGTTCCGATATGGTTCTCTAGCTGCAGCTCAAGACCATTAAAACTAAGGGACAGAGAATATTAACTATCAAGTCATACAAATTATCAAATCTAATTATAAACCGAAATAGGATTCATCGTGGAAGTTGAAATCTCCGGGCAGCTGTACGCAATTTCAAATCATACTAAGAATATTGATCCATAATCGAAAAAAAGCATAATCACACCTGCAGAGAATAATAGCTAAAAATAGTTAAATTCGACATAGTTTCGACAAATATGTGGAGACTAGAACTCTAGATCTGGCAGTATGAAAATCTACGTGAGCATCAGACATACCAAGTAATACGTAGCACCATGTTGCAGGCCTTGCAACGTGAATCCGTATTCATTTACTAGCACCGGCTGGCCCGAGGAGTGTACCAAAACTTTATTTTCTCCGAACACAGCCCTCACGTTGATCGGTCCTGCTGGAACTTCAATTTCCCTGTTATTGACTAATATAGCTATCGATATGCCGTAGTTCGAATCGTGGCCCGTTCCTGTAGACCAAACATTAATACATTTTATTGAGCAAATAAAATTGAGAAATTCCTATGATTATTATATTGTAGATATTTGATAATAATTTTAGAAAAATTGTGTTGTTACTTTCTTAAAAACTACAACATCAATACAAATTCAAAGTGTGAAAACCTACACTCCCAACTAATTATACTGTTCGAAGGGCACATATACCTTTATTAATCATACTATTGCAGTGGGGTGAGGGCATGTACCTTTATTAAGCATTATTCTTCCGGCTTCGTATGCTGGCATGTAACTTCGTTGGTTAATATTCACTTCTTGATTCATTCGAACAGGATAAAATTGATGGTCCTGATGTGTCGAAATTGAAGCTGAAGCAGGCGGCATAGCAGAAGAGGAGGATTCACCAGTGCCATGGAAGGTCGAATTATCTGTTGTAGTGACTGGCAAAGGTTTAGACTGATCTGATTTAGTGCTCTCTGCGCTAGATCTAGACCCCTGTGTAGCCTGTTGTCGTTGCTTTTGTTTGGATCTGGACTTTCGGTTCTGGAACCAGTAGAAGATATTGGCCTCCCCAACGTCTCCGAATTCTTGCAGCTGAGTGGTGATTTTTTTAATTTCCTGTCGTGGAGGGTTCACCTTACCAGAATTGAATATCTCTTCCAAAATTTGAACCTGTTCAGGCTTCGGATTCCATCTCGGCTTTGGATCTGGTGTGCTGCTCTCGTCATGTGATAATGTCCCTGTACATTATTATACCTGTTAAAACACTGTTATATGGATAGCCCACAGATAGCATTTATAATTTGAGGTGGACATTCATCTAAAAGTACAATTTTTACCTTTCGAATAATCTATGAGGAATGCAGAACCAGTATGGGTTGGGACATAAAATAGATTTTAAAATTTCTGAGGTTGCTGTGAGTAGAAATATTTAAAAAGCTTCCTCCTTTATTATATAACAGAATTAATTGGAGAAGGTTTCTAACTAATTAATAAGATTATCATTTAAATCTCAGAATCATGAAAGTTTTGAATTAACTAATGTGAATTATCATTTAAATTTTTTAATTAAAAATATTGGAAAATTTTTATGGATGTGATAGATGCATTTAAAAAATCATGTAACCAGTTAAACAACAACGCAAATAAAACAACTCCAAATCTATTTCAAACAGCAAAACACCCTAAACTCCATCTAAAACTATTTAAATAAATAGAAATAGAACAGAGTGTGGATTGTCATCGTGCAGCAGGATCCATTAACAACTTGTCCCATTAATAGAATGGTTTGCAGAGGCTCATGTTAGTACACTGATCTGCTTTTTCCAGGCATAACAGAGGGAGATTCCTATTTCCAACTCCATAGAAAAGTTATTGAGCCTGACATATGTTGGAGATAGCCCTATATGCCCCTTTTTTTTCTTTCTTTGTTCCTCTAGTCATCACAGCTCTTGTTATATCTGGCTATCTCCTAAGCATGTCAAGTTGCAATAACTTTTCTATGAAGTTGGAAATAAGAATCTACCATGACCATATGGATGGCTGTAGAGATTTTATACAATTTCGAGGAAAGGTTGAGGTGACAAATTCGTAAACGTATTCCAAATATTGAAGTTAAAATTTATTCAAAAAATTGAAAATCCGTGGTTTGGGTAGAAGACTCAACAATCAAATTCTTGGTTTTCCTGTACTATGCCCTAAAAAGTCAAAAAATACCTCTCAAAGATTAGATTAAAAAAAAAATCCAGTAAAAGAATAAAAATTAAATTAAAAACAATGACTTACACCTATTCATGGTCCTTGCAGCGTTGGAAAATGGTTTACGATGGAAATTTGTTGCAGTGTATTAAAAAAATTTGACTTACACTATTCATGGTCTTTGCAGTGTTGGAAAATGTTTTACGATGCAAAATTTGTTGAGGTGTATTATTTTTGTCATACAAAATAAGTTGTCACAGTAAACTTTTATAACAAAAATTTTAAAAATTCATTGCTTTTTAGAGAAGTGATTTACTTTTTACCTACTATTTAATATTTATTATTTTATTAAAATAAGAATATAGGTTCTTTTGTTTTTTAATACAAGAAAATATTTTATTTTTAAGTAGTTGTCCGTAGTCTTATTTATTAAATTTTTAATTCTAGTATAAATATAATTAATTAGATATATTGTACATTTTTTTGCATGTATTTAATTATGTTAGTTCTTGGTATATTTATTAATAATTATTATTTAGTATAATTACGTTGTAATTACTATATTATTTTAGTTTCCAAGATTTTATAAATCTAGCTAAATTATTTTTGGAAAGTTTTCATGTAGTTTAGTCAAAGCTCTTAACTACAATGTATTTTGAAAATGAACAATTAATTTCAATTTTATCTCTTTCCATGTGATGAATTGGACAAAAAATGAATCTTATAAATAATAAAATAGGTTTGAACACAATTTTAAATAGAAATTTACCAATAATAATATAACGCATATGCCTTTTGAAAAAAAATTGTAATGTGGATGAAGAAATTCATAATCTTTTTGCATGTAAAAAAGGACCTAGCTCTCCCATTTGCATCCTAATCTTTGGAAAGCCCAAACCCATTGGTGTTCAAATTCAAATTCTAGTATGAAAGTATTAAATGCATCAAAGTTTTGGTCAATGCAGGTTTAAAACTTCTATATCCAATTATTAAATAAATATATTTCCTAATCAAACTAAATAAATAAAACATTTTACCAAGTAAAGATCTATCACCAATATACCAACACAAAAAAAGTGAGATAAAAACTCTCAAAATCATAGAGAAAATAGCCATTTGACCTAGAAAAACAAGAAAAATGAGCTATATTATTTGTATGAGACAACTAACAAAACTCTTCAATTTGGTTACTCTATTTATGAGTATGGCATGACATGTGATTCTCAAACTTTAATCTTCAAGGTTCGGTGTTCAGGATTTAGGTTTAAGTGTGCACAATGCATTATTGGATGATGTGAGTGGAGACAAAGATGATTTTTTTTTAATAATTCTAAAGACCACTGTTACTCACTATATGATTATCTTGGAGTCTAATCACTAAAAAGACATTTTATACTTATTGTGGAGTCTCATCTTGGTACTTTAGTATTGTGGGTGCCCCATTATGCAATGTTTATACTAAATTTGTTGATATTTTTTATTTATACAATTTTGTTTGAAAATTACTAAAATATTCATTATATAAATAGGGTTGAAAGTAAATTTTCAAACTATTAATTAAATTCACTATTTAAAAAATTAAGTAAATGTAATCATAGACATGAATCGTGATGTTGTGGTAAAACCCAATATGAATAGCATTCAAATCATAAAGTCAGATAAACAGAAGCAACTCTATGAAGGAACAAAAATTTGGGAGGAAAACGGGAAAACATGAATAGGCTAAACCAAAAGCAACTCTACTAAGGACTGGAAATTTGGGAGGAAGTCATGAGTAGGCTAAATCAAACCCATCGTGTTGTCAAGCCATGATTGTAGTGTCAACTATCATCCTGTAGTAGTATACAATTCTAAAATGTTAAGTGTGAAGTCAAATTCATGATTCTAGATTCTTCTTCATCGCCATTAGTTTCTAGATCTCCAGGATTCTAGATCTTTCTACACCGCCATTCATTTCCAGATAATTCCAGATCTCCATCTAAATCATATACAAGATTCTAGATCCTTCTTCCGACTCTATAAATTTGTAATTTCTTTGGCCAAGGAAGGCAAGCCAAGGCTCAAGCCTGTTATGTAATGCAATGTGATTCCTATTCTCCAGTGATTTTTTTATCTAGTCCGTTGTTTCTAATTGAGTAATCTTGTTATTTCTCCATTTGTCTGTCTCTCTGAAATTATTCTCTACTTTTGTCATCTATGAGTATGAATCTGCTGTGTGTTATGTATGATCTGTACTAACAATTGGTATCAGAGCTAGGGTCGAATATCCATTATGCAAGCCGCTTAGTGCCATTGCCTTACTCTGGCAGCATTTGTTAAAATGTTGGTTGTTACCCCTGGAGCTGTTGAAGGATCTGTCCAGGAAATAGCCGAGGAACGCTGGAACTAAAAGACAGTTGCTGCAAGAAAAACAAGGTTGTGGATCTATGTTGAAACATGTTGGTGGATCTATGTTGAAACATGTTGCTGGATTTTGAAACGTGGAGATATGTGGAGTTTGGAGTTGAAACATGGTGTTTGTAAGTTTTTTTTCACATCAAGCTTGCACATATATGTCAAGTTTTTTTTCTCAAACCAACATATGTATGTGTGAAATGTGAAAAGGTTAAAACATTATATATGATTTTATATTTATTATGAAACATATATAATTATATGTTGGAATTTTGAAAAGTATATTTTAAAAAGGAGCAGGAATTTTGAAAAGGGTATTTTAAAAGGAGGAAGGTCATTATTACTAAATTTTAAAGAGTAATAATTAAAGTTTTATTTTTAAGTGGTGTTTTTTGTGTGAATTCTATTGAAAATGGGGACAACAATTATAGATATGGAGGATTCTCCTCGACTCGGACTAGAATACAACTTGGGAGAAGAGCTTTGAAAAAACCACTGAGAGAATGGCAGAATCCAGGAGCTGTTTCGCAGCTGTGACCCTCACCTCTGCGGCCAAGCGGCCTTGCAATGTATATGGGTTTTTGATAACTAGTAACAACGACGGCTCTGGACATCTCCCCCGAGAAGCAACCCGAACTGATGATGTAAGCTGACACTTGCTGAGGGGAGCGGACCCTTTTGGACCTGCATATGTGTGTCTTGTTCGAAATAAGCTCTCATTCAATGAATCAAGTGGATCAAATGCAATAGACCCTGGCGATCTAGGAATGGGGTTTGGTAAAATGGTTGGTAGTGGCTTAGTTGTTTCAGCCTTCCCTATTGACCTTTGACAAAATGGCCCTGTCATCTGCATGTACCGGATGGCAGCCATTAAGAAGAAAAGCTAAGATATGAGTGCAGACCCGTGTCTCCAGACCTATGCGGTGGCTGTGTGGCAGGAGAGAACCTTGAACGCTGACGAAGACAGAGCACATAGTTTATAAGGTACTGTTACTATGGTAAGGGCAATTTTGTTTCTTCCTTCCTACATAACCAATCTTGCCCAAGATGCGTTTGCAGGGTCAATGCACAGAACTAGATCGGGCATCCCATCCATGGTAGGCAGTGAGTTTCTCAGATTTGCCATTGAACCACCAGAGTAGATGTCTAGAAGAACAAGAAACCTTAAAAAAACCAAGATCTATGGGCATGCAACCATCAGGCAGCAATCTCAGATGGGCACAAATCCCAAAGAAACGGACTTCACACAGCTCCTTTTAAAAGCACCGGAAGGTAGGAGCTACTGCATGAGATTATGGAGGGGTAGTAGTATCTTGGAACTACGGAAAAAAATACAAATCCTTCTCAGCATCCTAGAACAAGGGCAAAATCTGATCTACAAGGGGCACAGTCTAGAGGACCACTACACCATCCAGGAATACAATATAACCACAGATTCAACAATTATCATAAACCTCCATCTGAGAGGAGGATGCTCTAGATCTAGTTCAAAGAATACAGGCTCCTTCAAGGACGTGGTGAAAGGTAAAGGAGAAAAAATTCAACCCAAACGAGCACAAGCACCAGAGCTACCAGGTCCCCATATTGTGGAACAAAAACCGGAATCTCCAACGATCGAAGTAACTTCGACGGAGGTAACTAATCTACACATTGATCTAGCCACACATGCTATTATTTGTAGATTTAATGGGTTCTGGCCAAAAGCAGATGCACTTCATCACTGGATCCTCTCAACATGGTCACTTGACTGTGAAATTCAGCTATGCTCAAAAGGTCTTTTCATAGTTAGTTTTACAACAGAACAAGAACGTGACAATATTATCAGTGAGGAGCCTTGGTTCTGGGGCAAGGATAGCCTCTTCACAACCCCCTAGTTTCCTGAATTTGATGCAAATACTATGAAAGTATCAATAGTGCCGGTTTGGGTGAGGCTACATAACCTCCCTCTCCACTTCTGGCACCACAAAGTTTTAACAGCCATTGGAAATTCTTTGGGGAAATTCCTAAAAATAGATGGAGAAGGAGTTAACCAAGGAATATTCATCTATGCTAGAATATGTGTAGAAGTGGATCTGAGTCAGGGGATACCTGATCACATTACATTGAACTACAATAATACACAGGGGATACAACCGCTTGATTATGAAAATACAACATTCATGTGCCTAAGATGCATGCAAATAGGGCATCTTCAAAACACCTGCCCACTGGCTAGGAAGGACCCCAAAGTCAATAAGAAACAACAAAAAAAACTGAAAGGATGGCAACACACTGATTGGAGGGAGAAAGAGGAAATGCAGACAGAACCTACAGGGAACCAATTAGAACCTGACATACAAATGGAACAGAAATATACACAGGAAGGAAATGCCCTAGATACACAATTGGGGCTTGACAATATGAAACGACAACAAGAAATACAGTTGGAAGTAAGAGGCATCAAACAAACTCATGGATCTGAAGGCTCGGAATCTGACAAGGAACGACTAATAAATAAAATGGAAAATCAGCTGGCTATAACTGCACCCACCTCCAACTCCGATGGTTGGCGAAGGGTGGAGAAGAAGAAGGGTAGGAAAGTATAGGCCAATAGACATTTATTTTTTATTATTTCTTTATATTTTGTAATCTCTGTTCGCTTGCAAATACAGGGGCAATCAACTGCATATGCTTAAGCATCTACAAAATGTAATTTTTTCATATGAATAAATTTACGACTTTTTCTACGAGAAAAAAAAAGTTATAGATATGGAGAAGTTGAGCGGGGCTATTTTTTCCCTATGGAAATCACAGATGGAGGATATACTGATTTTAAAGGATCAATATTTGACGATTGATGGCACAACAAAGAAACCCTCATTGATGACAAATGAAGAGTGGAATAAGCTAGATAGAAAGGCGATTACAACAATCCGCCAATATTTAATAAAGAATGTTTATTTCACTGTGTCTTGAGAAATGACAGTAAAAGGATTATGGAAAAAGCTCCATGATCTATATGAGAAGAACACGACATCAAATAAAGTGTTCTTGATGAAGAAGCTTTATAATCTCAAAATGAAGGAGGGTGCTCCAGTTGCTGAGCACTTGAATGCATTTAGTATTATTACTAATCAGTGTGCCTCTATTAAAATCATTTTAGATGATGAAATTAGAGCTATTTTGCTAATGCGTTCTATGCCAGACAGTTGGGAAAATTTAACTGTAGCTATGAGCACTTCAAAAATTACAAGGACTCTGAAGTTTGATGATGTCAGTAGCAGTTTAATGAATGAGGAGCTATGACACAAGTCAATTGCGGAAAAGTAGGGAGGAGAGGCTCTAGCACTAGTTGATTGTGGTAGGAGAATGGATTGATGCCGGAAAGGGTGATCAAGATCGAGAGGCTGATCAAAATAAAGGAAAGGCAGAATCATCTGCTTTCATTGTGGCAAACCTGGGCACATGAAGAAAGAATGTTGATTCTGGAAGAAAGGACAAAAGGATCAGAGACTGTCCAGTACAAATCACAAGTCGTTTAGCACAAATGAAGGTGAGACTACTACTATAGCCACATATGGTGATGTGTTGTTTAATGTTTCAGTAAAGGATGCATGTGTATATACATCTAGGAGTGGCTTTGATTGGATCCTTGACTCTAGGGCATCTCATCATGTAACCCCATGCAAAGATAGTTTTGTTTCATATAATCCTGGTGATTATGGTAGAGTGCATTTGGGGAATAATCATTTCTGCAGTATTGTTGGAGTGGGATGTCCAGATCAAGATGAAATATGGACAAGATATATTATTGAAACAGGTCAGGCATGCACTGGAAATGCGCATGAGTTTAATCTCTATGGGCAACTGGATGATGAAGGCTATTCAACAAACTTTGTAAAAGGAGGCTGGAAAATTAGCAAAGGTGCATTCTTCGTGGCCAAAGTATCCAAGACAACAACATTATACACATTGAAGACACTGATAGCAAAATCAGATTTGGTTGCTGTCACAAAAGAAGGAAATTCAATAGATCTGTGGCATAAGCATTTGGGTCACATGAGTGAGAAGAGCTTAAAAATCCTTGTTGGTAAAAATTTATTGCCAAGTTTGAAGTCCTACAATATTGATCTTTGTGAGCATTGTATATATGGTAAACAAAGAAGGGTTTCATTCCTTAGAGGTGGCCATGATAGAAAGAAAAATGTGTTAGAATTGATACACTCAGATGTGTTTGGGCCTATTAACATCAAATCATTAGAATGAGCATCATATTTTGTAACATTTATAGATGATGCATCAAGGAAGGTTTGGGCATATCCTATGAAAAATAAAAGTGAAGTGTTTAGAATATTTCAAAAATTCCATATTGTTGTTGAAAGAGAGACTAACAAATTGTTGAAGTGTTTAAGAACAGATAATGGTGGAGAATATTGCTCAAATGCATTTAAGGAATATTGTAACAGGTTTGGCATAAAGCATGAGAAGTTTGTGTCTCGTACTCCTCAACATAATGGTGTCGCAGAAAGGATGGATCACACCATTATGGAAAAGGTGCAAAGTATGTTGTCCAATTCCGGTTTGGAGAAGAATTTTTTGGGCTGAAGCAGTCAGGACCACTTTCTACCTTATAAATAGATCTCCAACTACAGCCTTGGATGGCGGTATCCCTGAAGAAGTTTTTACTGGTAAGAATTTGAATTATTCTCACTTGAAAATCTTTGGATGTGAAGCATCCGTACATATTCCCAAAGAAAATAGAACTAAGCTAGATGATAAATCTATGAAATGCAATTTTTTGGGATATGCAGATGAAGATTTTGGTTATCATCTATGTGATCTAGTCATACATAAAATTATTAGAAGTAAGGATGTTATATTTAATGAGTCATAAATATTCAAGATGACTGTAGGAGAGTTGGAGGTCAAGAAGGTTATTGACAGGTTTGAAGAGCAGTAGAAAAACATACCACCAATACAAGAAAATGAACATCAAATTTAGGAGCATGAAGAACAACAAGTGGAAAATGATGAACAATAAGGAATCTTGCAAGAACCTTTACAAGAGATTCAACCTGATAATGCACCATCACAGTTGGTTTGCAGATCTTCTAGGCCTCATAAGCCTTCATAAAGGTATCCTCCTTCAAACTATATTTTGTTGACTAATGAAGGTGAACCTAATTGTTTTCAAGAAGCTTGTAAAGTCCAGCACAATAAAGAATGGATAAAAGAAATGGAAGAAGAAATGAATTCTTTGAGGAAGATAAAACTTGGGAGTTGGTAAACCTTCCAAAAGATAGAAAGGCACTACAAAACAAATTGGTGTACAAAATTAAGCATGAAAGTGACGAAAAGAAGGAGAGGTATAAAGCAAGGTTGGTGATGAAAGGTTTTGCCCAAAAAGAAGGTATTGACTTCATTGAAATTTTCTCACTGTTGTTAAAATGTCATCCATTAAAGTCATTCTTGGTCTAGTTGTTGCTTTAGGCCTAGAATGTGAACAGTTAGATGTAAAAACTGCATTCCTTCATAATGAATTGGAGGAAGAAATTTATATGGAGTAGCGAGAAGGCTTCATAGAAAAAGGCAAAGAAGGCCTTGTTTATAGGTTGAAGAAGAGTCTTTATGGGTTGAAACAGGCACCTTGACAATGGTACAAGAAATTTGATTCATTCATGTTGGAACATGGTTTTCAGAGGTTGGAAGCTGACCATTGTGTCTATATCAAGAAGTATGATCAAGGAAAGTATATCATATTATTGTTATATGTGCATGACATGTTGATTGTTGGGCATGATAAGAATAAGATCAATAGGTTGAAGAAAGATTTGGGTAGAAAATTTGCAATGAAGTATTTGGGACTAGCACAATAGATATTGGGCATGCGGATTATGCGTGACAGGAAAAACAAAAGGTTGTGTCTATCACAAGAAAAATATATCAAGAATGTGCTTGATAGGTTTAATATGAAGGATGCCAAATCAGTTGGTACATCCCTTGCAACCCACTTCAAGCTAAGTATTGAATTATGTCCTAGTGATGACAAGGAGAAAGAAGAGATGAGAAAGATTCCTTATGCTTCAGCAGTTGATAGTTTGATGTATGCCATGGTATGCACACAACCAAACATTGCATATTTAGTGGGAGCAGTGAGTAGGTTCCTTGCCAATCCAGGCAAACAACATTAACAAGTAGTAAAATGGATTTTGAGGAATCTCAAGGGTACTATTCATTATTGTTTATGTTTTGGTCATGATGAAACTGTGCTTGTAATCCTTGCCAATCCAGGCAAACAACATTAACAAGTAGTAAAATGGATTTTGAGGAATCTCAAGGGTACTATTCATTATTGTTTATGTTTTGGTCATGATGAAACTGTGCTTGAAGGATTTACACATGTGGATGCGGATATGGCTGGAGCTATGGACACCAGAAAGTCCACTATAGGTTATTTGTATACATTTGCAGGTGTAGCAGTTTCTTGGGTGTTAAGGCTACAAAGAATAGTAGCCCTCTCTATAACAGAAGTAGAGTACATAGTTGCAATAGAAGTTTGTAAAGAGATTTTGTGGATGCAACGATTCCTAGGAGAGATGGGAATAAAGCAGGACAAGTATGTGTTATATTGTGATAGTTAGAGTGTCATTCACTTGGCGAAAAACCCAACATTTCATTCAAAAACCAAGCACATTGACTTAAGGTACCATTGGATCCGGCATGTGTTGGAGGAAGAATAGTTATCATTGGAAAAGATCCATACAGATAGGAACCCTATCAATATGCTCACTAAGATTCTACCAGGAAATAGACATGAGTTATGTAGAGGCATGGTAGGACTTGGTGTGACTTGATGACTCTTATTTGGCTTCAAGTGGGAGAATGTTAAGTGTGAAGCCAAATTCAGGATTCTAGATTCTTCTTCACCGCCATTAGTTTCTAGATCTCCAGGATTCTAGATCTTTCTACACGGCCATTGTTTCTAGATAATTTCAGATCTCCATCTGAATCACATACATGATTCTAGATCCTTCTTCCGACTCTATAAACTTGTAATTTCTCTGGGCAAGGAAGGAAAGCCAAGGCTCAACCCTTTTATGTAATGCAAAGTGATTTATATTTTCAAGTGATTGTTTTATCTATTTCGGTGTTTCTAACTGAGTAATCTCCATTTGTCTATCTCTCTTAAATTATTCTATGCTTTTGCAGTCTAACTCTCTAAATATGAATCCGCTATATATTATGTATGCTTTATACTAACATAAAAATCAATAATAGGAAATCCCTTTACGAGTCATGTTTGGAAAGCCCTCCACCTCTCCATTACCATTTGCTTGATCTATTCGTAAGAATTGTCATACTTTTTCTCATTATTTTATTTCTTATGCTCTATAAGACTGTCTTCCATGAGGAAGAAGATGGATATATTTCATAAATTTAAAGTATGAAATAAGTGACATAAACCACATTCCAAGGCTTTACGTTGAACTAAATAGTAACTAAGTTGATCATATTAAATTACTATTATGCTTATGTCAAACAAGTCTAGAAAATCCCTCAAATACTGCCTGTATTGTATAGTACACATACTTCTAATATTAATAGATAAACATTCTGAATAGGCTTGCAAGTCAAGAGACTATTTAACCAACAAACATTGTTCTTAGTTTCTATTCCATCCAAGAATGCACAATGTTTCAAACTAAATTCGAAGACAAGGTTAAAAATAGCTTTAGACGTAAGCCAAGCTAAGTATTTCTGATGATACTTCAATGCACATTAGGTTTTCTGATCCAAACGTTGATCCAAGTACAATGTCATATTTGAAGGATTGGAACACATCTATCCAAAAATAATTCACAAGGCTGTCCAGGTTGCAAATATTTTTCCACACAGCAATTTGAAAGGAATATGGGGAAATTTCGGTCTTTTAACGGATCACAATGGATTGGGAGGCTAGTGTGGTGCAAGGACTACACGATACTTTGATCGAGCATAGACCACATATATTCAACACTCTTTTCTATTGGCCAGATTGTGTGGGCTTTGTAATGGTTTGATATGGAGGTTGATTATGATCTACACGAGTAAGTTGAATAATTAGATTCGCTGCATGTACTTTCTTGATATGAGATCGATTTTTCTCACTACCATTATAACTCATTATAACTCTAAGTTCAGCAGACACACTCTTTATATGTTCAACAGAGGCCGTAAGTTTTGGGCAATACAATTTTGAATCTCTTGACACATAACCTTTCTTTTTCAGAGCACTTGCTAATTGAAATGCCACCAAAATCAGAATATTAATTAATTATAAAAAGAGAAAGAGTTGTTTAGCAGCAGCAGCCTAGCTAACACCTCTACCTAATTTGACCTCCATAAAGAGGAGTCGCCTCAGGAAAAAAAGCAATGGAAAGCCGAACATGGGAGTAGGTAAAGGTAGTTTTTTAAAACTGTGGTATTAATTTGAGTATGATATATTCTTTTTTTATTGTGTATGATTTTCCAGGTTTGGCTAGTGGATTGAGGAACTGTAATCTATTGTTTAATCTGTCAAAATCACTGAGATTCTACAGGGTCTGAGCCATACCAATCTTTAACTGACTATATTTTTTAGCATATCTCCTCACCTAACACAAAACACAACCACCCACTGAAATTTGCTACTAGATAACCTTACTAACAAAATCCATCAAAATCCATCCATAACAAGTTATACTAATAAAACTTTTTTTAATTATTTGATTCAATACTCTCAATATTCAAACTACATATACCTACCGAAATCAATATATCATAACCATAGCCCATAAAAACTATAACAAAATTGCTAAGCAGGGTTTACTAACCTTCTTGAGGTGTCCTCCGTCTGGAAGAATCTGAGGGGTTTCGAATGAACTTTCTCACCCAACTTTTATTCGAACTCATTTTGAGCACAGAGAGAGGAAAGACGGCTTCTCACAAAATGTCGAAATTAACACCTGATATAGTTAATCGCAAGGACACAAGGCAATACTTCAAATTTGCTGTCCCTGCTCCTGCTATACTTTGTTACAACAATATTGGTAAAATTACTGTAAATCTATTCCAAATACGAAAATGAAGTGGGGCGTTCTTGCTGTACAAGTTGTACAATAATACAAATAAGATTACTGCAAATGAATTCTAAATATCAAATTATACAATAACATAAAATAAATAAGACTACTGTAAATAAATTCCAAATACCAAAACTGTGCCAGAATTACTCCAAAAGCCGAAGAGTTCCCAAATGAGTTACAACTACGCTCCTTGGTTTTTAAAGGACAACTCAAAACTGAACATAACGTTGTGGCGTAACTATAACTGCGGTGAGCAATAGGTTTTTGTAGGTTCTTCATTCATGAATTTTACACAAGCGTGTCAATGTTGGAGTCCTATTTTTTGACGTGGCTGAATCCAGATGGCATTTAATGCCTGAATTTGGTTTCTTTTCGAGACAAATTACAGCGAAGCCGCCTACGTGGCGGCAGATTACTTTACCGTAAACAAAAGATGTGTAGAACATGGCCATTGAGGTCGACCGGAGAATTGCTAGCGTATTATAATTATAATTTATTAGATGTCTTTGTGTTGGAATTTTCAGATACAAATTTTGTTATAATCGTGAATTTTAACGTATTAATGGATCCGTGTTTTGGAAAAATACATTTCAACTCTAGAAGTTAAACCAACAAATTTTAGTCAAACTTGATATAAAAAAAAAAAAAAACCAAATCTTCTCCTTCCTAAACTATGCGTAATATTATGATCATTGATCCCGGTTGCGTAACCTAAGAGGACACTATTCAATGCTTACTTCCAAGACTGCAATCTATTCAAATTTCCGAAGTGAATTGAAACGTTATTATTCTTCAATCTCACTCTGATTCCGTAACGTCACATGACTCTATTCCGTGCATCTGTTACATGATCACATGACGAAAAATACTACCACTGCATTGAAAAGAACCTTTAATTGAAGGACCTGAGTTGCACAAAAATGCTTTGGTAATGCAATAGAATAAAGTTGAGCTGGCACATCCGCACCTTGCTTAGAAACTTACAAACATGGGTGGAGTAATGACGATTTTACTCATTTCTATCAAGAGAATAGAAACTTCCGGCCAGCCTCCTAAATATTCACTATACGGTTTTTGAATAGAAAGGAATACACAATATTTGGCATACAATCTTTATCGTACATTGCTACCGGTATGACTCTTAAATAATAAAAAATATTTTATCATATTTTTTAAATAAGGCAACTTAATTAGCTATTTCAAATATATACCACGGACATCCATTTACGAATACTCATTCAATCTAGTAATAAAAGAACCCGCATCACCAAAGGCCAAAGAGTATCAATAGGGTTTATCAAAACTCATGCAACGAATAGAGGGTTGAATAGATGGTTGCAAGACCCTCTCAAAATAAATGAGTCATTATTAGTCATTAATGGATGTCATGAATATAGTGTCCTCCCACGTGAATCCAAAGTTCACAAGGGAAATGGTTTATTGGAATCTCCAAAAGATTGTCACAAGACAAATGATAGAGTGATATTTGAAAAAAAGAATGAGACCTCGTAGAACCATATGTGACAATAAATCAAAAAAGAAAAATGAGGAGTTATTTCCATTAAATAAGAGATAATCCTAATTAAATGGATAGGTTCTTTATATGGCAAAGGAATATGTAGGATTGAAACCAAATCTTATAGATAGGCCCAAAAAATGGCATAAACCCTAGAGTAAAGTCTCTAGAGTGAGTTAAAGGAGGGAGATATACAAGAACAAAGCTAAGAAATATTTCTTAAATTAAATTTTTATGAATGAATTGGCAAGTGGAAGGAGAAACTATTGAAGACCTTCTTTCAATGCCAAATGTAGCTATCATTCTAGGCATAGAGGCATGAACACTAGTTTTCAGTAAACTGAGAAAATGCAATAGTGTAATGCAATATATTAAACTTGAGTTGGCCTATCCGCACCTTACTTAGGAACTTACAAATATTGGTGGAGTGATGACGACTTTACTCTTTCTATCAAGAGAATAGAAACTTCCGGGCAACCTTCTAAATATTCACTATAAGGTGTTTGAATAGAAAGGAATACATAATATTTGGCATGCAATCCTTATCATACATTGCTACTCATATGACTTGTAAATAATAAACAATACTTTATGATCTCTTTTAAATAAGTAAGGCAACTTAACTAGTTGTTTCAAATGTATACAAGGGACATCCATTCATGAATACTCACTCAATCTAGTAACGAGAGAACTAGCACCACCAAAGGTGAAAGGATTATCAATAGGGCTTATCAAAAGGCATGCAATGAATAGAGGGTTTCAAGCGCCTCTCAGAAATAAATGAGTCATTATTGGTCATCAACGGATAAATTACTAGATGTCAAGAATATAGTGTCGCCCCACCTAAATCCAAATTTGACTTGTAAATAATAAACAATACTTTATGTTCTCTTTTAAATAAGTAAGGCAACTTAACTAGCTGTCTCAAATATATTCAAGGGACATCCATTCATGAATGCTCACTCAATCTAGTAACAAAAGAACTAGCACCACCAAAGACCAAAGGAGTACCAATAGGGCTTATCAAAACACATGCAATGAATAGAGGATTACACGAGCCTCTCAAAAATAAATGAGTTACTATTAGTCATCAACGGATAAATTACTAGATGTCAAGAATATAGTGTCCCCCCACCTAAATCCAAAGTTGACTATGGAAATGGTTTATTTGAATCTCCAAAAGATTGTCACAAGACAAATGATGTAATGATATTTGAAAAAAAGAATGAGACCTCGTAGAACCATATGTGGCAATACATGAAAGAAGAAAAAGGAGGAGTTGTTTCCACTAAATAAGAGATAATCCTAATTAAATGTAGAGGTTCTCTATATGGTAAAGGAATATGTAGGATTGAAACCAAATCTTATAGATAGGCCAAAAAACTGGCATAGACCCTAGAGTAAAGTCTCTAGAGTGAGTTAAAGGAGGGAGATATACAAGAGCAAAGGTGAGAGATATTTCTTAAATTAATTTTTTATGAATGAATTGGGAAGTGGAAGGAGAAATTATTGAAGACCTTTTTGCAACAGCAAATGTAGCTATCATTCTAGACATAGAGGCCTGAACACTAATTTTAAGTAAATTGAGAAAATGCAATACTGTAATGCAATAGATTAAAGTTGAGCTCACGTATCCACACCTTGCACAGGAACTTACAAATATTGGTGGAGTGATGACGATTTTACTCATTTCTATCAAGGGAATAGAAACTTTCGGCCAAACTTCTAAATATTCACTATAAGGTGTTTGAATAGAAAGGAATACATAATATTTGGCATGCAATCCTTATCATACATTGCTACTGATATGACTTGTAAATAATAAACAATACTTTATGATCTCTTTTAAATAAGTAAGGCAACTTAACTAGTTGTTTGAAATATATACAAGCGACATCCATTGACGAATACTAACTCAATCTAGTAACAAGAGAACTACCACCACCAAAGGCCAAAATATATCAATAGGGCTTATCAAAAGGCATGCAACGAATAGAGGGTTGCAGGAAAATAAATGAGTCATTATTAGTCATCAACGGATAAATTACTAGATATCAAGAATATAGTGTCCCCCCACCTAAATCCAAAGTTGATGGTGGAAATGGTTTATTAGAATCTACAAAGGATTATCACAAGACAAATGATGGAGTGATATTTGAAAAAAGAATGAGACCTCATAGAACCATATGTGGCAATACATGAAAAAAGAAAAATGATGAGTTGTTTCCACTAAATAAGAGATAATCCTAATTTAATGGAGAGGTTCTCTATATGGCAAACGAATATGTAGGATTGAAACCAAATCTTATAGATAGGCAAAAAAATTGGCGTATACCCTAGAGTAAAGTCTCTAGAGTGGGTTAAAGGAGGGAGATATACAAGAAAAAAGCTAATAAATATTTCTTAAATTAAATTGTTATGAATGAATTGGGAAGTGGAAGAAGAAACTATTGAAGACCTCCTTACAACACCAAATGTAGCTATCATTCTAGGCATAGAGGCATGAACACTAGTTTTAAGTAAATTGAGAAAATGATATGCCATGTTTGAGGCCAATAGAAAACTACACTCGATGAGCATGAAGAATGGAAGATGCATAGAGAAATGGTCTACCTAAGGCACTAAATGTTAAAGTAGAAAGTGTGTAGAAGTCCAAAAGTAAAATGAAAAAAATGAGGTTGAGGTGGTCATTCATTTTAGTAGAACTTGATAGCTATGCAGAAAGGTATTGTAGAAAAGTAGAATGGTAATGGGAAAGTTACATATAAAAGTTGAAGTTGTAGTTGTGTGAAATAAAGGGTGTGAAGTACCATTGGTGACTTCTAAAATAATGACAGGGAGAGACATGATTGTATTTTTGTTCACTTTGGGAGTCTAATGGTTTTCTTGTTTGAATAAAAAAAAATTCTTGAGTGTTTGTCACCTACTATAAATGATGCTTCAAGCTATGGAATAGTATTAGGGTTTCTTGATTGGGGGTCCATCATTGTAATAGATGGAACGGGGGATAAAGGATCCAATATAAACAAAATCTAGTGAGGTGGGTAGTAGTGTAACAATCTAAGGGAGATATATGAGTCGATTCATGTTCAATATGGATTTGACATGTGACATCAAAGCCAAATATTAATAACAAGAAAATATTTTAATCTTCATCTTCATTGAAATAGTTATTTCCTTTTCCAAGGAATATTGTCTATAAATTTGACTAAGATACATTAGCATATTCCTAAGGGAATTCCTATGGTCAGTTGCCTTAGCGAAAAAAAAATGGCTATTAGAGATATAAAATATATTACTTTTTTCATCTTTCCTTCTTGTTATCACTCAGGTTGTCCCTAGGCTCCTGTAGGGATACGACCGAGGTAACCACAAACTAATCTTTGGATTGCAGGTTCTAGCCCACCTGCAATCAGAGAGGGCTCTCTCTTAATGATTTTAACTTTGTTGATGATTTTAGGCTAGCTTTTTGGTTCAGGGGTTTTTGTTTGTGTTTGGATGGAAGGAAAATGCTTTCAGGCAGAGAGGTAATTCATGAAATGATAAGTTTCAAACCATTGGGCATGGAGTCATGGGTTAGGATTACCAGTGCGTTTTCTTGGTCACAAGAGGAATATGGAGCGGGATAGCTGCATATAACACAACTTTAAAACTAAAGGATGATTGATATGTAAGGAATGAGAGGCACTTAAGAATCTCTCACTCAGCTTAACAGAGGGAAGGATGATCTCTATCTAGGGGCAATGAAGAATCCCTAGATAACTGTTTATGGTTAGGTCAAACATGATCCATGTGGAATTCATATTTATGCCTAAACAGAGGAAAACATAAAGAAACAACAGAAATTGAGCATAGAGTGTATTTAAACAAATTCTAAGCTAATCTTCTTTTTTGCTATTTAGATGGTAACTTATGAATGGAAAACAGAGGTAAGAAGCACTTATTGAGTTATGTAACAGCATGAGAATTCCATAATCACTCTTCAACCGGTAAACACAGTGAACAATCCCTTCTCCAAAGCTCATAAGCAGTCTTTGATTATAGAAACTATCAGGTATTACAGTGCGAGTCTCTCTTGGAGCAAAATTAGCTAAAGATAGCCTGTTGACCAACCAACCAACCCTTAATACAGTATTGAGGGCTGTCTTTATAGTGCAAATATCTGTAACTATTTATTACAATTGACCTAAAACAGGTCTGCAAAAAGAGCTTTTCTAAACCTAAAATTGTGCCAAAATTAAATGCAGGTAAATATCTATTGAACTGTGTCAGAGGTAGTTGGATCAAAAAGAGTGCAATGTGGCCCTTGGAGGCTCGATGCAGTACTGCTGGAATAACTATGCTTTGGGTGTTGCAGCTCTGTTCTGGTGTGATTTAAATGTGCAACAGCCATGATTTGAGAGTTTTGAGTGGCCTCGCCCTCTTTTTTGACTTTGCTGGAAGGTATTTAATTTTCTCCTGCTTTGGGCCGCCGTTAAGATCTTCGCTGATACTCTTTGCCACTACATTGATGGTCTCCGTCGCTTACTGATACTCTTTG
The DNA here is from genome assembly GCA_000404065.3 of Pinus taeda. Classification (NCBI taxonomy): domain Eukaryota; kingdom Viridiplantae; phylum Streptophyta; class Pinopsida; order Pinales; family Pinaceae; genus Pinus; species Pinus taeda. Next base: position 1,716 of record APFE030963301.1, on the reverse strand, counting down.
ACGTGTTTTCTCTCTGTAAATCTGATATGATACTCTTTAATCTCTGTCTCTGGTCTCTTCCTGTTTTCAAATCAGTTTAATTTGGCAAAATTGGGCAATTTCGGGCCTTTTCGGTGCAAAACGGGTCAAGGAATCAAAAGATTCCCCAATGTGGCCTATTTCCCGTATCGAAAACTGCCTTTGTTTCTCATTCCGGAGCTCCGAAGCTCGACTTTTGCTCTTGCGCGAATTTTCGGTTTTTTGGCTGCTGACGTCAGTAGTACGGCGGATGACGTTGCATGCTGACGTCAGCAGTGGGGTCCTTTGGTACGGATGTAACGTTAGCATGCTGACGTCATCAAGGTGACATGGCAGTACAGCGGGGTGACGTGGCAGGGATACGTGGCAGGGTGACGTGGGCCGGGCGCAGGCTGGGTGAGGTGACTTGGAGGCGACGTGGCAGGGTGAGGTGGCGCTCCTGTTACGTGAGGGGAGGGCGGTTTTACCTGTGCATCGGACCGCCTTTGGTACGGAGGTGGTTTCTGTCAGGGGCGGCCCGATGCAATGGGAGGCCGCCACCTGTCCCGGTGTACGACAGTAAAACCGTCGGATGTTGGGTGGTAACCTACCACCACAATCGGGCGCGCGATGTGAACAAGGATCGTCGGATCTGGGGGAGGCGATCCGACGGTGGACGGAGAAGGGAGATGTGCGGGGTTTAGCAAAGGCGCGCGCGCGTTAAAGGCTGAATATATCGCGGCGCTGTGGGTTTTAAATTTTAGAAAATGGGAAAACTGTGTTTTGCGCGGTGGAAACTTATCAAACAAACATTAATAGTTTTCATAGAAGAATGCGCGGGGATGGTTATTAGCCTTTGGAAAGGGTTTTCTTAGTGTTTGGAAGGGGTCCAGACACTTGGGAGTGAGAATTTTCACAGAGGGAGGGTTCTTACTAAAGTCCAGGTGACTTAGTAATTCCTAGTGAAGTATTTATGGTTATATTTCAACCAGGGGGAGGGGATATTTACATAAGGGGATTATCTACATAGTTTTAGTATGGGGACGGGGAAAATATAGGGAGTTAAATAATAATGTTAGTAGTTAATATGGAGATGACAAGAAAGCGCTAAGTTTCAGAAATCT